>JAAEAF010002478.1:0-131861 GCA_011037195.1 Triatoma infestans | reverse complement strand
CGGAAATATCCGTTTCGAGGTCCCCTGAGTCCAAAAAAGTGGTCTGTGTGTGTGTGTGTGTGTATGTATGTATGTATGTATGTATGTATGTGAACAGCAGAGCTCATAAACGAAAAACCATAGAAAGTTGAAACTTGATATCCCGTTTAGGTACCACATGGGATCTGACAGAATGTTAGCTGTCAAAATTCCTCAACCGGAAGTACTACTTTACTAGTTGGTTTTTTTACTTTTTAGCGATTTTCTCAAAAAAGTCTCGAACGATTTTCTTGAAACTACCTATATAAACTACACATACAAAGATGTACAACTTTTGTTTAAAACTTTTCTCTGGAAAAATTCATTTAAGGGCATTTTAAGGGGAGGGGTGGGGTTATTATTATTATAATTCGGGTGCCTAATGGCGCGGGACCTAAGCCTCGAGGGGTGGGGTTATGTTTTTCTCTAAGTGCTATCATAGTTTATTCATCAAAATTTTAGCATAATTCTATCAGCCAAACAAAATTAATTAGAAATAATAGATGGTCAAAATTCCGAGTTTCAAGAAAATTAGTAAACCGGAAATGCGCTTTTACTGAACAGTTCTTTCAGTTTTCGACGAATTTCGTTAAATTTTGTACACTAACTATAAAATTTGTCAATTATAATTTTGAGAAGTGGAGTAAGAGAAAGTTGTGTGAGTGTTTCACACCAGATGTTTTTATTTTTTTACAAATTCAAATATGGGCCAGCTCACTTAGCGCTTTATACATAGTGATCAATAAAAAAAGTCACAAGATCTTGATACAGCCTTGGTTTCAATCTTCTAGATGGTGTAGGCTCACCAATGTGGTAGGTAGTGTAATGCAGAAGATACTATAAGAAGAGACTTAAGGAATGTATTATCCCCTATGATGATAAAATGCCAATTACAGTCATACATATGTTGTCATGCAACAGAAAAGGTTTAGGAACGGTGTTGATGAGTAATTTCCCTGAGGGAACAAAGCGTCCAATGGCTTATGCTTCAAGTACTTTGGCTTCAAGAGAAAAGCATTAAGACAGCAAGCATTGATTTATAAAAAAATAATGCTAAACTTCGCAAATTCTCGCATAATGGTATTAATATTGATCCAAGCTCACTTTCGTTCAATTCAAACGGATCAAAAAAAGAAACTCTCCATTTTATTCTCTTAGATTTCCAAACTGTCCATATCTGTTTGCCCCCTAAGTTCTCTGCTTCTCTTTTGCAATATAATTATATTAATGTATATTTACAACTATTATTCAGTTTTTCCTCGTCGCTAATATAGTAATTACAATTTAAAAAAAATCTTTAGAATTTTTTTTATGTTATATTTGTGAACAAAATATCTCAAAAAAGTATCGCAGAAAGCTCAAACTTAGAATTCCGTTTAGTAGTTACCACTTTCTGTTTAGGTACAACTGACACAAAGGTTTGCCCGCAAAATCCATCAACCGGAATTATCTTAAAATTTCTTATACTATCACATACATAAATACCTATCACTTTTATTTGCAACTTTTTCCCGGGAAACTTGATTTTTGGGGGTTCTGGCAGAAAAGTAGCAGCGTTAAGCTTTCCTTTAAAGTACCAGTAAAAACTCGGTTGATCAGAATGCGTATTGAATGAACAGTTTTCTGCAATTTTCTTCATAAAACAATAGTGGATCACTAAATTTGTTATAACTACCATAAACAAAGACCTATCACTTTTACTGGATACTTTCCGAGAAAGTTCATTAAAGGGAGTTTTTGGGTGAGGGACAAAGTTGAGCTTTCCTCAGAAAAGTGATTTTATTAATTTTAGATTCTCCGATTATGAATTTAGATCCCATCTGTGCAAATAGTATATTACAAATTAAAAAAAAATCGAAGCCTTCTTAGAGAAAATTCCCCAAAAATCAACAAAAACCTGTTCTATAAAAAATCACATTTATGGGAGGGAATGGTCAGCGAATTGGACGCCCACGCGGAGGGCCCAGGGTCGAATCCGGCTATGGCTACCCTTAGATTTTTTCTTCCTAGGAGTCTCTAAAGCTTACTGTCCGGTGAAGGTCAGTGCTGTCTGTAAGAGAGAACACTGTTCGGAGGCCGGCAGTGCATTGAGAAGGCTCCGGGCGGCAATGACCATACATGTTGACGCGCCTTAAAAAAAAGTAAAATAATCACACTTCCGGTTGACTTATTTTTCTTCATTTGGATTCATAGCAATTTCAATATCATATACAATAGACTAGCATTGTACTGTAGTACTTTACAAGAAAGCTTCAACGTTGCTTCTCCGAAAAAAAAAGAAGCAAATTTTCTTTGTAAATTGCTTGAAATAAAAATTGCATTTTGGGTATGTAATATATAGAGTTTGAGCCACTTTTGAGAGAACTGAAAAAAAATAACTTTTACTGCCAGTTAATGTAATGAGACCTAAATGGTAAAAGTTTGGGCTTCCTGCTATTTTGACACGAACACGATGCTAAAAACATTTTTTCCGGTAAAAACTCAATACTTCCTGTTCCAGAATAGGTACATCAATGTAATTGCTTATTTTTTGTTTTCAAAAAATATTTGTCAAAGTATAGATTAGATGAAAAGTTTCTCTCTCCTTTTTTTTAATTATCTAAAATCTCAAATTTCGTATTACCTTAGTTGTTCTCAATGTATGGTTTGACATCGTTATTCTGATAGGTACAATGAATGTTTTGATTTATATGTAATTAATATCTAATACTTACCTGTTTCTGAACAGATATCCTGCTCAGTTTCAATAATTTTTTGTTGTGTTTAAGAAGCAAATTTTTGTTGCCTGTAAAACTGTGATCAAAGCGTTACTTATCTTGCAATTACATAACTACTTATCATTTAATAGACTGTTCCACCTAATATTTTTGCAAACATTCCAGATATTTCTTTGAGAAAATTATTGTCAAAATATTAATTTAGTGTTGGAGTAATTGTGAAACCTGGAAGTAGAATCTTGACCAATAAAGAGGAGAGGCGTATATAGTACAGCATTTACAAAATTTATTTTTAAAATTGATTTGATTTTTTCAGTCAATATATTTGTGATTGGACAATAAAAAGTGTAATAAGGAAAAGGTTTTTCTTTTTAAAAAAAAATACGAGTAATTAGCAATGCTGAAATGGGTATATTATTTAGCTACCATAACAAAATAAAAAAACAGTTGAAAAATTAAGAATGTAAAGATCAAAATAATATAATTTAGGAATGCATTTAATTAAATTTAAAATCCGCCACGCAATCTCAGCACTAGATGCAAAGTTGATTCCTTCTGAATATTATAATCTGAAAGGGTGCGTCCATCTTCTAGCTGTTTTCCAGCAAAGATTAACCTCTGTTGATCAGGAGGAATTCCTTCCTTGTCTTGAATTTTTGCTTTGACGTTTTCTATAGTATCAGATGGCTCCACTTCAAGGGTAATCGTTTTACCAGTAAGAGTCTTCACAAATATTTGCATACCTCCTCGAAGTCTAAGAACAAGATGTAGTGTTGACTCTTTCTGAATATTATAATCTGAAAGGGTACGTCCATCTTCTAGCTGTTTTCCAGCGAAGATTAACCTTTGCTGATCTGGTGGGATTCCTTCCTTATCTTGAATCTTAGCTTTTACATTTTCTATGGTATCAGAAGGCTCCACTTCCAACGTAATAGTCTTCCCAGTTAATGTTTTTACAAATATCTGCATTCCTCCTCGTAATCTTAAAACAAGATGAAGTGTTGACTCTTTCTGAATATTGTAGTCAGAAAGTGTGCGCCCATCTTCTAACTGCTTTCCAGCGAAGATTAACCTTTGTTGATCTGGAGGGATTCCTTCCTTATCTTGAATTTTAGCCTTAACATTTTCAATTGTATCAGAAGGTTCTACTTCTAAGGTAATTGTTTTTCCAGTTAACGTCTTGACGAATATTTGCATACCTCCTCTAAGACGAAGAACCAAATGAAGAGTTGACTCTTTTTGGATATTGTAATCTGAAAGGGTACGGCCGTCTTCCAACTGCTTACCAGCAAAAATTAATCGCTGTTGGTCTGGAGGAATACCTTCTTTGTCTTGGATTTTGGCTTTTACATTTTCTATTGTATCTGAGGGCTCAACTTCAAGTGTTATCGTCTTACCGGTTAGAGTTTTCACAAAAATTTGCATTCCGCCTCTAAGTCTCAGTACAAGGTGCAGAGTAGATTCTTTTTGGATATTATAATCTGAAAGAGTGCGGCCATCTTCTAATTGCTTTCCGGCGAAAATTAATCGCTGCTGGTCTGGTGGAATACCTTCTTTATCTTGAATTTTCGCTTTTACATTTTCTATAGTATCCGAGGGTTCAACTTCTAATGTGATTGTTTTCCCAGTAAGAGTTTTCACAAAAATTTGCATTCCTCCGCGCAGCCTAAGGACTAGATGAAGAGTAGATTCTTTCTGGATATTATAATCTGAAAGTGTGCGGCCATCTTCTAACTGTTTACCGGCGAAGATTAATCTTTGTTGGTCGGGTGGAATGCCCTCTTTGTCTTGAATTTTGGCCTTAACATTTTCTATTGTATCAGAAGGTTCAACTTCAAGTGTTATAGTCTTTCCTGTAAGAGTTTTGACAAAAATCTGCATTCCACCTCTAAGTCGCAGAACTAAATGAAGAGTAGACTCCTTTTGTATATTATAATCTGATAATGTTCGACCATCTTCTAATTGTTTTCCAGCGAAGATTAATCTCTGCTGATCTGGAGGTATTCCTTCCTTATCCTGGATTTTTGCTTTTACATTCTCAATTGTGTCTGATGGCTCAACTTCTAAAGTTATTGTTTTTCCAGTAAGAGTTTTAACAAAGATCTGCATTCCGCCTCTCAGTCTGAGTACAAGATGTAGAGTTGATTCTTTCTGAATATTATAATCTGATAGAGTGCGGCCATCTTCTAACTGTTTTCCGGCGAAGATCAATCTCTGTTGATCTGGAGGTATTCCTTCCTTATCCTGGATTTTCGCCTTCACATTCTCAATTGTGTCGGACGGCTCAACTTCTAGAGTAATTGTTTTTCCCGTAAGAGTTTTAACAAAAATTTGCATTCCTCCTCTAAGTCTGAGTACAAGATGTAGAGTTGATTCTTTCTGAATATTATAATCTGAAAGGGTGCGGCCATCTTCTAGCTGCTTTCCGGCGAAGATTAATCTCTGCTGATCTGGAGGGATTCCTTCCTTGTCCTGGATTTTTGCCTTTACATTCTCAATTGTGTCTGATGGCTCAACTTCTAGAGTAATTGTTTTTCCTGTAAGAGTTTTGACAAAAATTTGCATTCCGCCTCTTAGTCTGAGTACAAGATGTAGAGTTGATTCTTTTTGAATATTATAATCTGAAAGAGTGCGGCCATCTTCTAACTGCTTTCCGGCGAAGATCAATCTCTGCTGATCTGGGGGGATTCCTTCTTTGTCCTGGATTTTCGCCTTAACATTTTCGATGGTATCAGATGGTTCAACTTCAAGTGTTATCGTTTTTCCTGTAAGAGTCTTCACAAATATCTGCATTCCACCTCTAAGTCGAAGAACTAAATGAAGTGTGGACTCTTTCTGTATATTGTAATCAGATAGAGTTCGACCATCTTCCAACTGCTTTCCGGCGAAGATTAATCTCTGCTGGTCTGGTGGAATACCTTCTTTATCTTGAATTTTTGCTTTCACATTTTCTATAGTATCAGAAGGTTCCACTTCCAACGTAATAGTCTTTCCAGTTAATGTCTTTACAAATATCTGCATTCCCCCTCGTAATCTTAAAACAAGATGAAGTGTTGACTCTTTCTGAATATTATAGTCAGAAAGTGTGCGCCCATCTTCTAACTGTTTTCCAGCAAATATTAATCTCTGCTGGTCTGGTGGAATTCCTTCCTTGTCTTGAATTTTAGCTTTAACATTTTCAATTGTATCTGATGGCTCAACTTCAAGAGTTATTGTCTTCCCCGTCAACGTTTTTACGAAGATCTGCATTTTCCTGAAACATAAATTACATACCTATTATTGCAAACAAATCGGTCTAAATTAATTAAAGTTTGTATTACATTTGTCAAAACTGAATTCCTATTAAAATAAAAGCTAATGTAAGCTCTTGAGGAAATTGGTCAGGGTCTTATAAAATAATCTTCACTCTGCAATGTTTCCTCTTATCTAGTATTTCACCGCGCAAATGATACAAGCCCTAACATATTCTACCTTCTTAAATGAACGAAAATATGAGAAAAAAAATTTCGTATCACCTAAGTGACCTTCTTCTTTCGATTAAATATTGGTTATTGAAACACGACTATATAGTAATTACATTGGAAATTTTTATTGGGTTGCTTCGTACATTCAATTATAATGAAGTGATATATCTCTGACTATACTTCATAAAACGTAACAGATAATTACTAACTTCAATATATGTGGGTAAATTTCTTTGTTTCTAATAATTGCGTTCAGTAGTCAATGATTTTTGAAAAGGTTATTCTCCAACATAGATCTTAACTGATTCCCAGGATACTCTAGGTTAAAGAAATAACTAAAACAAATGTCGAGACAATCCATTCTTAATCTTAGCTACAGCCCAATAAATAATGTTTATAAATGTAAACATTGTAGCATTTTCTCTTCAATGGATTTACAGGAAAATATCAATTAAGCAAGTTACTGAGACTATTGTGTTAAAAATGGATTTTTGTTCGTTGTGCTATACAATATCTTTTTAATAAGTTTTTTAACTAAGTAATGCATCTGTATATTTTACATTCTGTTATTGTTACAATAGAAAGAACTGCGATCGTGCCAACTTTTTGATGAGTTTCAGCGATATATATATATAGTGGGCATGTTGGCTGCCAAGAGGCTAAGTCTCAAGAATTGAAAAATGGACTTACACCACTAGATTGCCAAGGCGCTTAGCAATTTCGTTCAGTGTAATCACATTTATTCCTATCTGTAAGCGGAAAAATGAACTGGACCCACGCCACATGATACGAAGTACTGCATGTCTAGTAATAATTGGTGTAAATACATGTTTCAATTGTGACTCATACCACTTGGCAGCAAACCAGCCCATGTATTTTATGTGGGTATGTGTATGCATACCTCAAAACGCATAACAGCATAACTCAAAAACGAAAAATTGTTTTCGTTAAAATTGTAGGCTATAACTTCTACTTAAAACATTTCTCCGGGAAAGTTCATTTAAGGGGCTTTTAATTCAAGAAAAAATTAATTGTGGTATGGGGTGGAGGTCCAGTTTTTCCTCTATGGTGCTATTTTTAGTTTATTATTCAATTCTATCATTTAAATAGCATTAACTAAATTAAATATGTTGCCAAAATTTCGATTATGAAAAATATCCAGTGACTGAAAGATTTTGGCAATTTACTCTATAGAAACATCGACGGATTTCAATCGATTTGTTTAAGTATAAATACAGGGACATCACTTTTGATAAATTTTTTTCCCGACAAAATTGTTTTATTTTTTTTGGGGGGGAAAGGGGAGGTTATGTTTTCCTTAAAAAGTCATTTCACTGAACTCTCCCAGTGATATAAAATTGGAAAACCAAAATTTAGTAAAAATTATAGGTTTGAAGAAAGTTTCAATTATAATTCTGAAAACTGTATAGAGAAAGTCGTGCGAGTGTTTCATGCCGTTTTTACTTCCTCTTACTTCTACAACAAGGAATTACTTATTGCGATCGTGTCAAATTTTAGAAATTAATTTTTACCGAAAATACATGTTTTGAGCTAACGTAAGTAACAAAAAATGTTACTGCGAATGGTCTTTGTGTGTGTTAACAACATATATCAAAAACGAAGATTCGCAGAAAACTCAAAACTTCGTATACCGTTTAAGCGGCTACCAACCACTGTATCGGACAATCAATCCACCTGAAGAGCGACTTTACTGAATGGCTGTTTCAGTTTTTCGCGATTTTCTTTAAACTACATTATAATATCTAGACACACACATTATCTATGATTTTATTGGAAACATTTTCCCAGGGAATTTGATTTTTTGGAGGATTCTGAGAGCACGATGCCGTTATGCTTTATTACATTCATTAATAAAGAATTTATTAGAACCACTTCAATATAATGTCTGGTGACAGTCAACCTATGTAATATTAATATCAATTTGAAATATTGCTAAATTCAAAATTTGAAGAAAATAGGTTGACTGGAAATGCGACTTTATGGAAAAGTCTGGGGTGAAACACACACACAACTTTCACTTACTGCAGTTTACAAAATTGAAATTAACAAATTTTATAGTTAGTATACCAAATTTAATGAAATTCGTTGATGTTTTTATGGAGAAGAGGGGGGAAAAAAACAACCTGCTTAGTAAAAAAAGGACTTCCGGTCTTCTAATTTTCTCGAAACTCAGAATTTTGGCGATCTATTTCTAAATAATTCTGATTATATGGTAGAACTGTATAAGTTGTAGCTCTTTATATGTGTAGTTCACATGCTTAGTTTAAGGAAAATCATTGAGCCTTGTAGAGAAAATATTAGAAAACTGAAAGATTTGTCAATTCCGGTCAACTCATTTTCTTTAAACTCAGAATTTCGACAACATATTGAATTTTAATTAATATGACTTGGATGATAGAATTGTGTGATAAACAGATATAGCAATTTACGGGGAACTATAACCCCACCCTCCTCCAAAAGTAACCTTCAATGAATTTTCCCGGAGAAATGTTTCAATAAAAGTTGTAGCTCTTTGTATGTGCAGTTAATATATAAAATTTAAAGAAAATAGTTCGGGCCATTTTCTAGAAAATCATAAGAAACTGAAAAAAAAACCATTCAGTAAAGAAAGTGCCAGTTCAGGTTATAACTTTTTTATGAAAAGCCTATTTCTCAGGTATCCTTGTAGTACTTTAACGAAATATTAGTTGTGATTGAAAAAAAAAACAAAAAAAAATAAAAAAAAAAAAAAAAAAAAAAAACACGCAAAGACGGCCCAATTGCTAGAAATCACTTATTTGGACTAAGGGGGACCACTAAAGGGATATTTCCGGTGAAAACTAGATATCAAAAATTTGACAATTATAATGCTTCCTCTTACTAATAGTAAGATAACGGGTTTCTGAATTAAATGTAAAAAAATAAAAACAATATGCTTTTTTAGAATTTCCCCAAATGCACGATAAAAGTAGGTAGTAATAATGTTACAGCGTAGTAAGTCAAACTAATTTTTTCCCTGCATTAAAAGTGGTTTTTCCCATTACTCTACATAGAGCTTAATGATTTTTAACGTTTATCATTATTATATCTAACAGAGATCGAATTAAACTATATATCAAATTCTATTTTTATTAAACGATTAATATATATCACTTTCGAAGTAATTTCAAAATTTAAAGTTCTAAAATACAATCGTATTCCAATATTTGAGAATGTTTTGGCTCACATTTTAAATTTACGTAGCAAAATTTTATGCCTAGTAATAAATGCAATTCAGGTAAATTTAACATAGTAAAAAAAACTTTTTTTAGAAAAGTATTAACGTTAAAATCTAATCCATGATTAAAATTCATCAATTAATAATAATATGTAAAATTAATGCCTAAATTACTAAGTAACTAGACAGCATAATTTATAAATACAACACTATATATATGTTAAATAAAAATAAAGTGTTCAATATGTTAGTTCTCGCCTGTTAAACTTTTGAATTTTCTTTTGTCTGGTATTTTCAGTTTTATTTCTATTTTAATTATGTACTCTTTAATTTCTCTATTTTTGTTTCTTATATTTTGTTTATTGTCTCATTCATTGACTTGTTAATAGCTAATTATATTACATGTAATATCGATTGATGAGACTTGTAGATTCATTTAATTTATATATATATATATATATATAAACTATATGTGAAATAAATAATGTGCAGAAAATCGCAATTACCAAATAAGGCAGGATTCGTGTTGAGTAAAAAAAAATCGCGTGTTAATGCTACCGCCTCGTAAAAACTATCCAATTATAAGATATCCAATAAACGACCTTCTAAAATAAATTCGATGTCTACACATTGTGTAACATAATTAAGGAAACACTTGTCAAAATTCTAATTCTTAAATTTTTTTTTTTACAAAATGGAATATACTTTTTAATAAAGATATTTTAATATGTTTTCGTAAAAACTAATGAGAAATTTGTACTACTTAAAAGAGGCATCTGAATTGCATATTTTTACTTTTTTTTTCTTTAGAACTGAAATAAATACTAAATTTAAGCAGTAATTTTTTTTTCTTTTTATATTTTACTTTACTATGGAAAGCGCAAAAAAAAAAAAAAACCAGTTAAGATTTCAATAATTACAAGCTGACAGTGTGACGCAGTAATTCGTGATGAATAAGCAAATTAACATTAAATCCTTTTTTTCCTCAGAAACATTAACCGCCTTAATTTTTCATAATATTGCTATCATTTTACTATAATTAATGTTAATACACAGCTACATACTAATTTCTGTATGATGTTGATTAAATAGCATTGATAAAACTTATAAAAAAAAAAAATTCCAAACAGAGCATAATAGCCACCAATATGACAATTGCCACCGTCTAATGGCAAATAAAAATAAACGTAAAACTATATAGTCATAGTTAAAATCATTTTCAAATAAGTTATACTGCTTGAGCAGCAACACGGTGCTTAAGAAATTTACAGCATTTCAACATGGCTTCCTTGAATAATCAATTGTCACAAATTACAAGGCTACGGCTAGTAGACAAAGTGACCCCAATTTTACAAAATCAGTTATCAACTAAACTTGTACTGGAACTTTAACTACATAAATTTTAGAAGAAATTGTAGCTTATGATTTTAACGAACAAAAAAAAAAGTTATAAATTTTATTTATACAAACGAAATTCAGAAACTTAGAATCTTTCACTAAAAACCTATAGCATTCCCATTCAAATTAGAAAAGAAAACACTTAATGATCATAAAAATATCAGGAAAACCATGATCTTTTTAGTACTTTATAACAATAAACTAAAGTTCAAATATAAAAAATATTTACTTACTTTTTATTTTATAATATAGTTCTTCACTCCACTAAGGATTGAGACTGCAATGGCGAGGGCACGCACTGGGATCACCTATAAGGCATTACGGAGTTATCGATTTTCCGGTGACGTCAGACCAAGTAGATGTTGGCACTATTCTATTGGCTGATAAGTTGCCAGTGCCATTTAGACAGAGAAACTGTAAAAATGAACATCAAATTATTTTAGATTACAAATTTTCAATTAAGTATTTATTTTAAAGATAAAGTCGTTGTAAAAAATTGATATGTTTTTTTAAAATTATTATATTTATAAAAATATAAAACTACAATTAAATTTTATTCATTTAAAAACTTTGAAAGCTTATTTTTTTAATTATTATTATTAACACAATTATACAGTGTTATGGAAAAAATTTGTGTCAACCATAATTAAATATTAAATTTTTATTTCTTTGGATAATCTTTTTAATTAATGTGATCAGTGCAACGAGTATGTGTTATAAAAATGGCCGACTGTAAATTGTGTCATGATAGAATAGGGTTACTGTAGTGGTATGGACTTTACGGTACCCGTTATCAATGACTATTTTACTTAATAGTTTCTATTAAATTCGTGTGAAGGGTGCATAAAAATTAAAACGAAACTTAAAAAGAAGTTTGGTAATTGTGGATAATTACCAAAAGTTTTTTTTAGTACTTATAGGCTTAAATCATTTGTGAGTTAAATAAAATATTTGACTTTAATTAGCAAGTTAACTTAATCAACTTATTCTTTTGAAGTATTTTCAATTGTTTTAAGCTGGCATTATTGCGCAGTTTAGGAACATATACATAAATTATATTTAAGGGGGCTGGACTTTAATCACTGAAATTCTATGTTATAAGCAAAGTTTAAATCAATGTTTTGGATCTAGCAGATTATTTTAAGTTTAGAAGGTTACATTTGAGCATATGTCAAAGTTTCTAGTAAGGTTTATATGTTAAACCGACTTATTCAAAATTAGATTGGTTATTGAAATTCTTTTACCTGACGAACTACTTTTAAAATGCCTTTTTAGTAATTTAAAAATGCAGATTAGCATATTTTCTTTTTTCAGAATCATTTGTGATCTTTTACAATTTAATCATTTGCAGATATGTCTACAATGTCTGATCGGAAAGCTGAATTAGAAAAGAAAAAGGCAAAACTTCAGGCCTTTAGAGAAGAAAAAGAGAGGCGAAGAAGAGAAAGGGAACAAAGAGATGTAAGTGTTTTAAAATGAATACAATAACTATTACAGGTTACCTGTATAATCAAATCAAGAGATAAATATATCACTATACATTATTAAGGCGCTGCTAAAAGGTATAATAATTTGTGGGAAAGTCAGAAATTGCAGCGTTAAGCCAAGGAACAGTTTCTTTGGTAGCTACAGACACAGTTAGTGCAATGAGTGTGCATTGAACATTTTTGTAGTCTCGCCGATCTCCATAGCTTAAAATTCAAGTCAAATAAATCACTTCTTGACTTACCAGCTTAAATAGTTGATCCCTTGGAATGCTGCTAATGCTAAAATAACCTCTATTTCTTTGATTTCAAAATACCATTTTTCCATATTAGCAGCATTAGCCATCCGCCATGGGGTTTGAATGTCACTATTTATAATTTCGCTAGATTTATTTTGTGGTTCCAGATTTTACAATATGAGTATGATTCGTATCTTTCGCATACTCATATTGTAAAATTTCAACATAATAATTACATGATTAGCATATTTTGATGACAACGTCAGCTGCATAGATAATTTGAATTTGTGCCTATAATCTGTTATTTTAACTCGTCATAAAGAGATTAGTTAAATGACATTTAAAAGACGTACACCTCGGTAAGTTGGTTATTCTTTGTTTTGTTCTTTATCACCTAGTTTTGGATAATTCTTTCCTTTATGTCAAAAATAAAATTACAGTGGTAATTAAGAATCTGCCTTATTTATTAAAATTTATTCAGGCATATACTTGGAAGGAAGTATGCGTTTAAAACTGAATTGGCGAAAATGTATTCAATTGTCTATTACTTTAGAAGCTTCATTTGATAATAGAAAGTGTATATCATGTAAAATCAAGTTAACTTATTCAAAATTAACATGTTAAAAATGTAATCAGCTGCAGAATTAGGAAATAAAAAAGTAAATACAACAGCAAATGTTTGGGAAATTATGAGGACTTAACATTTCAGATACAATTTCCGAACTCTATAGTGGTTTAAATAATAGATTTGCTAATTTGGTGTAGAAGGAAAATTTTAATTTTCGTTCTAGATATTCCTCAAAAGGCCAATTTTCTCATCCTAGCATATTAATCTCAAGTGGCTAACTAGAGGCAACAAAAGGGTGTACTTTTTTCTTTTTTTTCAAGGAGATTTCAAGGAGCCTTTGATTGCGTTGGTTGGCAGACTTTTTCTTATAAACTGTCAAATCTAAGAATCTCAACCAGAATGTTAGCAACAAAATTAAAGAACTGCTTCCCGAAACTTCGGGAATCTATCTACTTAGAAATAAAGAATTAGGAATTGGTCCTGGAGGACGCAAAACAAAACTGAATATTTAGCCTCAGTTGTGTATGTATAGCTTTTTCCTTAAGAAGGGATCTTTATGAAAATTTAGATGACAGATTGCAGGCACCTCAAATTACTAGTCTATCCAGATGATGTTCTATCAGTGTCACTTTCTAATGACAAGTGTTCAGAATAAACTCAGAATCCGACAAATCAGTTTTTCGGGAAAAATTATTCAAATAAAATTAATAGGCTTTGTGTCAATACAAAAAGTATACGTTTAAAGAAATTTAAAGCGGTTTTCGAGAAAATCGCGAAAAGATGCTAAAAGCCGCTGAGTAAATCCCACTTCCGTCAATAGATTCAGGCCAAAATTTTGTTAAATTTGGTGTTGATAATTAAAACGAATATCAAGCTTGATTTTAGTTTTCGATATGTGACGTTTAATTTAACTTATTTTTCTAACTTTTAAGGCTGAAGAAGCTGCGTTGCGTAAACCTAATCCTGATAAGGACCAGCGTAAAGTTGATGAAATGTTATCATCTTTGGGAATAGCACCAGTTTCAGGTAATATATATTTGTTGTAGTTATAATTTAGCCAAATTAAAATTTAGAGATGTAATGAATTGTTCCTGAAGTATCTTGTATTGGAGTAGTTTGCCAGATGTAAACTGAATGGGCCATCTTTCTAGTCATGAAGGTTAATATTTTTTTTTTTACACTTACTCCATCTAGAACTAGTCTGCATCTAGGAACTAACTCTCCTTAAAAAGTAATGTATGAAAGTTTCTAAGATAGTCACCTAGCACTTATTGACACTCTCATGGTGTAAGATGATCAGAAGCAGCTTTACTTCTAGTTCAAAAAGTTATGGATCTCTTTGTTTTGTTTTATTCAGAACATTTTTTCCGCTATTTTCAAATGACGATGAAGACATTCGTTATAGATGGTTGATATAATAGTAGCATATTGTTGTTACAGATGTGTTGTCAAGTTTATCATCTGTACCCTCCCTAAGTACCCCAGATGCTGGAAGCATGACAGGAACTCCAGATACAAGTATCCTTACACAGACACCTGGGTAAGTTGACTTATTTCGTGTTTTGGTCACTATTGAAAGATAAATCTTTTCTTTATGTCGACAATAAAATTGTAGTATTGGGATCTGCTTTATTTAACAAAATATAATGAAAAATAAAATTTCTTCAAAGCATATACTTTTAAAACATCAGGATATTTTCCGTGATACCTGCTTCTTTTTGTGGTTATCGACCGGTTTTGAACATTTGCCATCATGTATGAATCAACTAAGTTTGCTCTATGCAAGTCTGTGTTGTCGCACTGTTTGACAAAAAGCATCCTGATGATGGGCGAACGCCCGAAACCGATCGATGACCACAAAAAGAGTTGTTCGTTAGTTTCTGTCAAAATTGTGGAATAGAGTTTTGTATTCCGATAAAAGCATTTTCAAAGTTGAAACTCATTGTCTTTTTTTTAGGGTAAACATATCAAAACAGTTGAAACATTAGAAAAATTGATGTACTTTTTACAGCTTTTTAATTTATCTCATAATAAGTCTCATCAGTCCTTTATGTTCAGCAATGTGACCATATTGGTACATTTTAATAATTTTTACATGAAAATACTTCATCATCTTTTTTGACTTGTTGAATTTGAAAACGTTTGTAGGTAATATTTTAATTATTTACCTGCATTAAGAGGAACTATTGCATTTGTCAATTTTTGAAATTGCATATTCGCCGAAATATGTTTTAAGGTCTCCTGAGCAAGAAGTGTTTTATAGAACCCTTCTCTCTGTCTCTCTCTCACTCTCACTCTCTATTTTTCTTTTGTATTTATGTGTATTTGACTGGAATAGACCAAAAACGAAAATTGACAGAATATCCAAATTTCTGTTTCAAATTTGTTCCATCAAGGTGCTCTTATCTTGGTTCGATCAGAATCGGTTAATCGGAAACACTATTTACTAAATTTTTTAAAATTTTATTTTTCATAATTTTACTTGAAAATTAATTTTAAGGGCGTTCTTTGGGAGGCTGTGATGTAGGGCTTCCTCAAAATTCATTAGGTTTATTGCAGAGTTCCATCCACGGTGTATATTAAGGATTATAAAATGTTGGGCAAAAAAACTCTTGAGTTTAAGGAAATTGTTTAACAGGAATTACTACATATTTAAGTAACTTTTACAGAATTTTTTTTTTCACCGTTTTTCAGTTTTATTGAAATGGCTCCAGTGATTTTCTTTAAATTGGCAATCTCACCTTACAGACAGGTCCAACACTTTTATTTTAAACGTTTTCCAGAAAAAAATGATTTTTTTGGTGTTCAAGAGTACCAGTAAAGGCTTCCTTTTTTCTAACGCCTTTGAATCAGTTTGTAGTCCAATTCCGCCAAAGTGTATGAAATTAAAGGCAATCTTTGACATTCAACTTCATTATGTATAGAACTCCGACCTGTGCTTCACAGCCTGTAAATGGGCTGGTTCCTTCCAGTAGTTCTGAGAGCCGCGTAGAGGACAAATGGTATCGATTTAAATAAACCCTGCCTTCTGCAAATTGCAATGTATTTCTGAGTATTACAGTCGGAAATTGAATATGAAGTCCTTGCAGAGCAAATCGGTTAGGGTTTTATTTCAGCAGCCTTCCCAATGCTAATCCCAGTTAATTCCTCTAGCAGCTCAGCAATTTTGCCACCAGTGAACTTTTATCTCTAGAGCTTATCATTGTTGCCGCCACTAAACGTTTATTGACTGAAATAGCTTGATGGTAGGTGATCTTCCTGGTTAGGAAGACGGTTCAGGCAGTTCTGACATTTTCTTTGCGCTTCTTGCCTGTGATACGATATTTGACCGAGATCCACTCTACATTGATTATAGGTCAGCTTTTAATGGTAATAATAATACTTTATTTGTATAAAAAATTACAAAGAAAAGAAATATTTTACCGAAATATACGGCAAGGGTTTAACCGTCTGCAGGAGGAATCCGTTTTGAGGGCTGGAAGATCAAGGTCCTTCAAAAAATATTGACTTCTAAACATTTGTAAAAATTATAAATTTGTCAGTTTAATGTGTAAGAGAAAGTAGCGTGAGTGTTTCGCACCAGATATTTCAATGTTATATTACAGAAAAAGTATGTTTTGCGAAAAGGTATGGAGTTATATTGTTATGTTATTTCTAATTGATTATTTTATTATAGTTTTTTTTTTTGCTGTTTATGATAGTGTTAATCTTATTTAAAATGAGGAAAAAAAATGTTAGCAGGAAGAAAACCCCGCAGTTGTCGGTTGTGAGCGTACAGTCTACAAGTATTCCTCCAAAGGAGACCGTCACATATACGAAGCAAACGCAGACTGCACATACCTCAAATGAAAGAGACGGTGAGTTTTATCATGTGAGGTAACATAATTTTGATTGAAATTAGTTGGATGTAAATTTAATCATAAGTGCATTTTTTTATATGCAGCACTAATTGAGGCAATTTCAAAAGAATATTTTTCACGGATGTGGTCTCTTAGATTTTGGGATAAGAAATGTAAATTTAATACTCTTTTAATTTCAAATAACTTTTCTTAATAAATCACGAGTGATTTCTAAAAAGATCACCCATTAATTATGCGTTCAAAAGTTAAAAAAAAAACTTTTGGAATTGTTCTAATTGATCAATTTATCGATCAGAGTGTAATAATAGTAAATATTCTATAAATCTTTTGTTCTCTCAGAACTGGCAAATTTCATAATATAATGGACAAATTCTTGTCAAGACATAACGATTTTGAATAAAATCAACAAATCACTGTTTTTAAATTTAGAGAAATAATTCGATATACCCATTTATTGTGAACTTGAAAGAATTACATAATACTATCTATTATATTGGACTAAATCATGACTCCAGATTTCTGTTATTGACCAAAAAAGAATCGTACTTAATTATTGTATAAAAAATACCGCTACATGTTTGCTTTCTCGGGAGGACGTAATGCATTTTTTTAAAGCAGATATAATCTAAAAAAGAGTTCGATTCAAATTGAACTAATAACGGAATATCTTTTAATTGCTCTAGTTTCCCCATTATATATATTTTTGACAATTTAAATTATATTTTTAACTTAACCTAAATATTTTCATATTTATTTAACATTATGATTGATACTTTTGAATAAAAAAAAAACGATTATGCTCTGATCGCCGAATAAATAGAAATAATTTAATGGTTTAAATGTGCAAATGTAAGGTATTTCGTTTGAACGTATTTCTGTTGCTTGTAAGAGTTGCTTCAAATTCTTTATGGTAAGGGTTTCTAATTACTAGTTAAAATAAAAAAGACTCAATCAACTAATACTTTTTATTTTTTTGTTATTATGATCCTTTTAGTTTTTAATTTATTTAAAAAGATCTTCAAATTTTAATATCTCTTATTTATATGTTGGGGACTGATATTAAGTACTCGTAGCCATTACAGATCTGGAAGAAAGAGTTAACTGAGAATGTAATTTGTAAGAACATTTTTCAAACTATTATTTTTTGTAAAGGTACTTTAAGTAATATGATAAATTTACAACAGTAGGAAGCTTCTAGATTTGTTACATCCTATTTTCAGCAAACCATCATTTTTTTAAACAAATCCAAAATATTCTTTCCTAACGTTAAATGTCAATATTAAAATAAAAGTGAAAGCTTAACGGTCACTGCAATAGGTTCAGGATTGTTTTACTTTTACAGTACCCAATATTAAGAGATATTAATCTAAAAAGATCTTTCAGTTAACTAACGCAACTAGGTAACACAATATTATCAAGTGTGTTTTTTTGTTATAGTTACTAAAATTAAAGTAATTTCCAAATACTTTGTTGGTCATCGGTAATATTTCTCACATTAGTTTTCTATTTAAAAGAAAACAGAAGGATAAAAAGGGAACCACAAAACTATTTCAGACAAATCCATACACTTTTATTTTTAAGCATCCAACTGTGTTCATTGGTGTCCGGAGCCTTCTCAGTGCGTTGAGAAGGTCCTCATCACACGTACCTCCGAGCGTGTTTTCTCGTAAGAGACAATACTGCCCATTACCCATCAACGAGTTGAAGAGGTTTCTTGGGAGAATAGATTTAGGGTTACCCTGCTTGGACTCGAAGCTGTGGCTCCGCGTGCTAGTCAAAGCGCTGTCACTGAGCTAATCCCGCCCTTCTTTTTCATATTGGTTTAAAATATGTAACCAAATAGTGGGCTTCGTTGTGATTAATTTATCTAGCGAGCTTAACTGTAAAGAAAATATAAAATATGCCTTGATTTTTTGAAGTATCAATAACGGAAACCGAATAATTTATGCTTGTTTCACAGATTAATTGTTAAATGTATCCAAAAATTGAACGTTTTAGAATAATCAGATTTACACAAATAAAAACATAAATTTTCTCATTTGGTTGAATTCTTCATTCTTCCTTTTCAACATAGTTTTTTGAGTTTCTATAAACCATATGTGGTTTTACATATAATATATAAATGATTATAGATGGCATCAGAGACATTTTCCGTGGTAGCCTGCTTCATTTTGTGGTCATCGACCGGTTTCGGGCGTTCGCCCATCTTCAGGATGTCTGTGTTGTCAGACATCACTCAGGGGGAGTCTGTGTTGTCACACTGTCTAAAAAACGCATCCTGAAGATGGGCGAACGCCCGAAACCGGTCGATGACCACAAAATGAAGCAGGCTACCACGGAAAATGTCTCTGATGCTTTCCAGCTCTGCGGAACCAACCACCACAACAGATTATAGATTGTTTTATATATATATATATGAGTGATATAGCTTTATGAGGAAGGGTATACAAATTTTGAAATTAATAACATATACTTCGCCCTCGACCTCCACGTGATAGACCACTTATAATTTTGATATTTACAAAATATATTTTTTTTTAATGGAACAAGTAACATTACTAGCAACAGTACATAGTTTTTTTAAACAATTCTGTTTTTGGAGCAATATAATCTTAATTGTTAGGTATCTTTCTCTTCATTTTAAATCAGTAGTTCCTCACACACTTGTTAATATTTATTGATATTCTTATTAATTTCAATTTATGTTTTTTTTATAGATAGTATTTAATGTTTTGTTTCTTAGTTGATGGTCTTTTTGGAAAAAGTTCTTTTACATTGCCTATTATTACGTGGGTTTATAAATTATAAAGCAAGCTTGAACTCACAGAACAAATTTAATCTAAAACGTTGCACTTATTGATTTTTTTAATTGAAAACATTACATAGATGCGCCCACATAATTACTTTAATGCTGGCTGCTGAACGATCAGGCATCCAGGAATTTTAAAATTATAGATTACTTCAACAAAATAATTATATATCTTATATAAAGTGTCTTAATATTTTTCAACAGAGAGCTTTAGAACCGATTTTTTTTTTTTAAGTTCGCGGCGAAACGATTACTTCTGTTTTTAAGATATTATTTTTCTTTTTTCAAATATCAATAATTTTCTGATTAACAATCCAAGGTGATTTCTAATCTTAAGCAGTCTAATGAATAGCTCAACTTAGTTACTCAAGCGAGAACTAAGACATGGATTTTTTTTTTGTCTGCCTTCGATTTTTTATGTTTTTGGTGTTTGCGAAGTTTTTTAAGAGTTAGAGATCATTATTATTTCTGAACTCAATCTTTTATTTGTATCAGAATTATTTAAAAATAAAGAAAACACAGTAAACTAAAACGGTACACTACACTACTGAAGAATTTTTAGTAAATGATTGTCAAATTTTAAAGCTTAAAGTTAGTTTTATTAAATATTTAATTTAAATGATCGACATTTCATTAATTCTGTAAACATTTCCTGGATGCCTATGAAGATCATTCCCTTTATATCCATTGCACTCTGCCACATAGAAAATATAATTGTTTATAAAAAGAAAAGAAAGGAAGAAAACTACTCTAAAAGATGGCAATTGTCATTTTCTGTTTTGATTGAAATGGGAGTGTGGTTTGCTTATAAAGGCTCTGATTCTTCTTCTCCTCTGAAAGGCTACTTTGAGGATTGGTTTCGTCCCAGAAAAGGTTTGTTCAGATTGGACATTTTAATTTGCATGTATGCTTACTTTCATTATCAATTCTTGCAGCTGGAAAGAAAGGAGTTTATTTTTCTTCACAAAAATTAACTTTTATTATGCATATTTGTTTAATGTAGTTTATATCAGTACAGATTAGCTATTCAATAAAGCTAAAAGATTTTATTTCTACTCTAATATAGTATAAAACTTCTTGTTGCTTTTTTTCTCAGAATGTTGTTTTTTCATTAATAAATTTGTTGAACTCCTTCTTTTCCTTTTTGCTGCCCCCTTGATATTAATATATAAATATCTGTGGGCCTAATTAAGGATACGGCCAAGATATGTTTAAATACTAATATCATTCTTTTTCATAAAATCATTAATTACTATATTATTATCCGTAGAGTCAAAGACTAACGTTTCAGTTTAATCAGAATTAGCTAATTAGATTTTATATGTTAACATGTTTATCTTTTAATAATCTTGTTCATTACTGCAAGTTTTCGTTGGAATTAATAGTGCTATAATTTTTTTAAAATTGTTATTTTTTATTACTACTATTGTAAAAATCAAAATCAGAAGTGTTTGTATTTCAGTAATAAATATAAGTGCATTACCTAATTTTAAAAAACATAATGAAATCTCAAACTAAATAGAATACTGTCTGCTTAAATAAAACTATTTAATAAATACTTAAATTTACAAATTTAAAGTTTCTTACAACAAATTATTAAAGGGTAATGAAACATTTAAATAATGCAGTAATGAGACAAGATTAGAGGTTACTTATTTTCAACTTTTTGCGTCTGATTGGTTCCTTTCTATATTTGCGCTACCATTCCTTCCAATATTATATTTATTTCAGTTTAGTTAATGTTAAGTAGCTCTGGGTATTTAATATTTTGAAAATCGATTCTCCAGATGTGTTTTGTTTTTAATTAGCAATAACTGCACTTTTAAGTAAGAAGTAAGATCAATAGATCCTGAACTTTGTAGAAGGGTGATGGTAAGTTCTTTATATTTTATTGGATTTGTATTTTGGATGATTGTATTTAAAAAAATTCTAATGGAATTGATGATTGCAAATTACCATGCACATTGGGAGGAATGGAACGTAAGGTTTTGCAGTTTTTTTATAAAGCATGTGTTGCAGTATTTAATCACTTTTTTTTTTAGTATTTACCGAATAAATTTAACTTTGTTGTTTCAAAGAAGTTTTTTTTTTTTTGTAATTTCTATAATGGTCAGAAATTTGTGTATAAATGAATTATAGATAATAGCTTATAATTAATCAATTCAGATAAACCATATAAATGATGTAAGACATCATTAATTGAAAGAAGTTTAGACCAATATCAGCATTTGTATCAAATCCTAAAAAATGTTTACTTACTATTATACAGCTTTAAATAAAACGTCAAAAAGTCATAGATAAAGATCTGCTAAGAAGATAAAAGTATTTGTACTAGATATGCATTTCTCTTAGTTGTTCGCATATTCAGGCTGGGGGTAAAATAGCGACTTAGACAATTTAAAAAAAAAAAAACGAAAATGCTTGATAAATTTTATTAGTTGTTTTTTCAGTAATAAAGACCACCTAGCTAATAAATATTTAGTTGATATCCGCAACTTTGTAAGGAAGTTATTAAATATTTTTTGTTTTTAGTCGAAATAGCTTATTATATACTATCTTTTATAATATATAAATCTATTCCTGCAGGAAATTTCGAAAATTTATAGCAGCATTGAATAGCACGAATTTCATTTTTTTCATGGAAAAATGGCGGTATTGCTTGTAGAAGATTTTGCCGATTCTTTAATTGAGATGGGACTGCCATATTTCAATGGAAACTATTTAAGTTTCAATGGTTGTGAAGAGTGGTCGGGGTACTCATTCTGGACTTGGGCTCATTGGGCTTTCCGATATTTACTGTCTGTCTTACTTCATTACTGATTAAAGTGCCGGAGCCCTTTTCCTATCTTAGATTGACTGACATGGGGTTATAATTTACACTTTCAACACAAGTTCAAAAATCACAAGACTAGAACCCGAATGGAAGGGCATGAGGTATTGTGGGGTTATCTGATCTTGGTAAAGTTTTTCTTACAATGCAAAAGATGTTAATAACGAATTTAGTAAAGAACCTTAGATGCGATGTTCATGGATCCTGTTGTAAGAATGAACGTAGGAATAGTGAATAAGAAGTAGATGAGGTGCCTGACACACCACGTGAATGCAGAATTGGGTTGTTAAAAATATTTTCGATACATGTTGCCTGTCAGAAATTTCTCACCAATCTTGAAAATATGTTGTGATCTTTTCCACAGAATCTGTAGATTACATCCCTAAGGAAGTAGAGCGATTATCTTGGCTCATGTGTCCCACTTTTTTTAAACAAA
This sequence comes from Triatoma infestans, assembly GCA_011037195.1. Classification (NCBI taxonomy): domain Eukaryota; kingdom Metazoa; phylum Arthropoda; class Insecta; order Hemiptera; family Reduviidae; genus Triatoma; species Triatoma infestans. Next base: position 108,821 of record JAAEAF010002478.1, on the reverse strand, counting down.
ATTTAAGGCGCTTTAACGTCTATGGTCACTGGCGCTCGGAGCCTTCTCAGTGCACTGGATGCCTCCGAACAGTGTTTTCTCGTTACAAACACAGCGTTCTTCACCAGACAATGAGCTGTAGAGGCTCCTAGGAAGAAAAAATCTAAGGGTAGATTTGATTTGAACCCGGGACCCCCGCGTTCTACCACTAGCTAATCCCTTCCCTCTGCTGGACATGTCTATGAGCATAAAGATTCCTCCTCTAGCAGCATTTTGAAGGTATCTACCTCGCAATACTGCCCCTTAAAAAGGATGTGTTGTGGACATATTTAACCACCTCGTCCTTTTTATCATCTCTCATATCTTTTTTTAAATTATTTAAAATATTACTTAAAAAGTCCTCTTCTGTGTTAAAAAGTCTTAAATGTAACGACATTTATTAGTCTTAACGAAGATTACAGTAAGTTAATTTTAAGAGTGTTATTTCTCTTTTTTGGTATGTTGTTCTGACAGATAGTTAAATTTCTTAAATGCATTTTTGTTTGACTATTTTCGTACAGAAAAAGTTATTTTTAAATTAAGTGAAAATATCGAGAATATTGATTGTTAATTTTTTATTTTATAATACATACCTTTCAGGAAAAGGAGCAATAATCGTCTTAGGTAAAATAAAAATTAATGTCGCATTACCCCTCAGCCTATTCTGATAGACTGTAATTTATAGAAAGCTTTCAGTTAGCCGCAACTTAAAAACTAAAAGCTATATAATATATATTAATTGGTTTTGTTCTGTTTGTGTTTTTATTATTGGTTGGTGCGTGATTACTGATGGAGCAGCGCAAGCATTTGGTTATTACGGTAAGTTTCATATTCCCCTAATCGCTTATTAATATTATTATAATAAAAATGCCTTTTATTGTTTAATAAATATAACTTTACAGATCGTTTATATAAATTCCGCTAATGATATGAATCCACTCAAAAGCTCTTTCTGTGTTGAAATAATTAGCATCAGATCGTCGAAAATAAGCAAATAATCCAATCCTATACTTCTTTAACATGCTGTTCTGTAAATTTTTTCAAATGCAAAAACAAAATATGCCCTTAAAGCTTTCTTAAAATATTTTTTTAATCATGCTTTTATAGCCTTTGGTCTTTAGTTTTAATGAATTTACTGTTGTTTAAAATTTCAGGGTGAAATTTCTGTGAAACTAAAAACCCTTCATTTTTTAAGAGAGACAATAAATTTTATCCAAGATTTGTGAAATAAAACATAGATATTGAATGTTATTTATGTGTAATGTTCAAGGCTTTGAAATCATTAATATAAATGAAACACAAAACAAACGAAAAATGTTAGTGTGTACCTTATAAAACATGATCAATAATCATTCATTAAAAATTTGGCAATATTCAGCTTATTTATCATTAAATAGTAAATACAAATATAACTTTTATCATAAAATATTTCAGCAGGCTTTTTTTGATGCTAAAAAGTTCTAGCTTTTCATTCAGTGATAGTTGAAGAAGATTACAAATTTGAAATTAGAAATCTGTTATTTACATCACCCACTTTTGGTTTCGGTTTTGCACTTTCTACAGTAGTGTTTTTAACTTCTATTGCTGTAAGAGAAAGTATTGCGATCTTGACAAATTTCCAAAAAAAAAGATTTAACTGGAAGTGCTCGTTTTGAGTGTCACTGATTACTAAAATGGTGTGCGTGTTTGTAAACCAAATATTTCAAAAATGAAAAAAATTGAAGGAAACTCGAACGTGAACTTACATTACCATAATCGCATCCGAACGAAGTTTTCATCAAAATAAGTCAACTAGAAGTGCAACTTCAATTAATGTTTTTTTTTTTTTTGAACTTCGCATACTACACCATCAAGGCCCATTACTTTTATTTGTTACTTTAGTTTGAAGAAACTCGGTTACCCTGAAGTCGTGAGTTTTAGGAATTTCTTTTAAACTGTTAATCCATTGACTTATTTTAAAATGGAATGCCACTTGCACAGATATAACCCATCACTTTCATTTGAAACATTTTTTCTGAAAAAGAAAAACATTTTGATGGGTAATTTTGAGTTAGGCTTAACTTTAATATGATGTCAAGTTTAGCTCAAGGCTGACATCGGGCGCTGCTAAACAATATAGTCACATTCAAGTAAATCGTATGCACTAAAATCCATCAACTAGTAATACCACTTAAATTTAGTTTTATGTAATTTCCGGGCCTACTAAAAGTTTAGTAAAAATTCTAGTTTGAAGAACATCACTTAGATTTGTAACAATTGCAATTAGAGAGAGTCGTGCCAATGTTTCATTACCAGTTTTTGTTTATGAAGAAGTTTCTTGTATTTTGCCATGTTTACAGCAGTTGCACTTTGATTGCATATTTTAAAGGACAGTTGCTCTAAAATTGGGAAAACGTGGTAAATTTACCATATATAATATATTTTAAAGTAATCCTGGAGAAGCCTTGATGATATCATTTCCTTCCAATTTAAATGCATTATTTGATACCACTACTTGCATAGCATTGAGAACAGTAAATTATTTTGCAAGAAGTACATGTTGGAAGAAAATTTGTTGTTTGTAATGTGGGGATTTCCTTAAGAGAAAGTTATGTGAAAGAATGTTTTTGTATCAGTTTGCATCAGTTCTTTTTTATTTTCTTCTAATCCTAGTGTCAAATTTTCGAAATTGAATTTTCACCAGAAACACATGTATTGAAGACCCCTGAGTTTGAAAAACTGGTTTTTAGCGAATAGTTTATGTGTATGTATTTTGCGATTTTCTCGAAAAGCGGCTCTATACATACTTATATAATGAATATATGTATGTAACTCTGTGAACAAAATATCTCAGAAACGAAAAATCGCTGCCAGTTCAAGTTTGATATTCCGCCCGCCGCATCAGGCAACAAGTTTTCTTTCTCAAACTCATCAACCGGAAGTGCACTTTCTAATTTTTTTTTATTTCTGTTTTCGCGATTTACTCGAAAATGGTACCAAATATTTTCTTTAAATTTTTTACACGATCTACTCACAAAAATAACCTATAATTTTTTTAATAATAATTTGTAAAATTTTCCCGAGAAAATTGATTTTTTTAGGGGTTCAGTAGCGTTAAGCTTTTCTCTAAAGTATGGTTCTGCCATCTTTATAATATTAATATCATTTGATGCATTGATAGAATTCTAAATTTAAACCGAAAGTGGAATTTTACAGAATTGGTTTTTGATTTTTTTTTTGAAAATGACTATAACGATTTCCTTTAAACTTATACTAACTGTCCAGATATCAACACATCACCTTTATTTGTAACATCTTTCTGAAAAAAATTGGTTTTAGTTGGTTCTGGGAAATTCGTTAAAATTCAAATGTGTTAGTTGTAATTATTCTCTACTTGCTTTGGTTGGTAGGTTGGCTCTTGTCCCTCCACCATCTGCATATTTATGTTAGGATATTTGAGCAAATTTTTAATTTTAAAGAAAATTTGTCATTTTATATATAACTGAAATAAGAGGAGTAAGTGAAAGTGATGTGAGTGTTTCACATCAGATTTTTTTACTTTTTGCTGAGAAGAATGATCTTCAAAAATTGTCAACGGAAATATGTTTGACATCCTAAATACCAAAACAACAGTTATTAACGATCTATGTATAAAACAAAACGAAATTTTACGATTTTGCTTTAAAAAATGATATTTCATTTTAGCATTCGTCAACAGCAGCTGGAACTTCATTGAATGTCTCAGTTCGTTGCTATGTTCGCTTGTTCGGTGGAAAAGCATTCCAACAGTTTTGTTTAAACTTGGAGTATTAATTAGCCTTCCAGTTTTAAACATTTTCTGGGAAAATTGTTTTATAAATGTTCTGGCAGAGCTGCACCAGAAACCTATGAGGTGAATTTCGTTAAACTTTCGAATTAGAAGAAAATCTGTTAACATAAAGTGTGAATTTTCTGAATTCTTTTCTCAGTTGTTCAGGATATTTCTCATAATACTTACTTACCCTCCTAATTATTATAAAGTTGTTATTATTACATAACCTCTTATAATAAACACATTTTTGTTTGGAGTATTATTTCTGGTAATTAATTTTATGAAGTTTTAAGAAATCTTAAAAATTAGAATTCTAGGAAATCATTAAACTTATCATAAGTGTTGTCTGGTGGTCTAATATGGTAGATAGATATTAAGTACAAGAGGAATAATGAATGAACCAAGATCTAAGAAATATAATGTGCGGTTCGTCATCAACTATATGGAATGTTTGAAGCAAATGTCTCAATTATAATCGAAATACCTGTAAAGGAAAATTTGGGAAGATTAATAGGTTAGATAAAGTACGAACGTTTCTTGTAATTTTTTTTTTTTCATTTATTATTTACTCTCGCTAAGTATATGAAAGCATCACTTTAAATATATGATTAGTGAATGTCTTGTTTTTGCATTTTATTTAATACGTTTTCATTAAATGAAAGGATGGATTAATGCTGTTCATAAATAGAATCTTTTGCAAAAATTCCAGAAATAGTTTTGTTCATTTGTAATTTTCGGGAAGGAACATAAAATGCTTAACTAGACATTTATAATAACACTATATTTTTCATTTGTTATTTATTTATATGGAATTTTTTTCTTTCATATTCTGCTAACAAGAGTGGATTCATGTTTCATTTGTGCTGCATACCTGAATAAATATCAGTCTTTCCATATATGAAAATATATACAGTTTTGCCAAATAACAGGCATGGATTTTTTTCCCTATGCTTAGCCTATATTCTCAACTCACTCATACTGTGTGTTTCGTATTCACGCAATAAGTAATTCTGAAAATTACCTAGTTTTTCTCGCTCATTTATAAATTGAAGCTTAAATATAATTAGTATTTTAGTTTTCCTCTTAAGTTGGAAGTTTATTTAAGTAGTCTGACATGTAATATGGATGTCCCAAGTAATATGGATATTTACTTTTTCTCGGAAAGTAAAATAGCTGGAAAAAAATAAAAAAATACGTGACTTATTTTTTCTTTAGAAATTTAAATTTAACGAGCCAAATTGTTTTTGTGCTGTCAGAAGCGAAATACAGCCATCAACTTCTTTTCTTCAAGTAGGCAGATAAAATTTTCGCACTGGAAATGGATTCCTCTATTATATATTTAAGTAAAATTTAAATAACACTTTTATTCTGTAAACAGTAATTTACGAGTTTTAATTTAAAAGAACTTCAATATTATTAACTTCCCGTAGTTGGAACCAGCAGGAAATGATTTTACTATTACTTTCTCTTATTCCTAGTAATAGGCAGTTTTTTTTTTTATTAAATAAATAAATATATTATTTAAACACCCTTACTGCTCATTAAAAATATTATAATTGTAGCTCGAACTGGCGCCCACTGTTAGAGAGGCACAAACCAACACCTATTTGCAAGTATCGCTTATGGACAAAGAAACATTCGGTTTCAACTGAACTGCAGGCATTTTTATTCTCTGTTTAGGCAAAGATGTAATTTCGGCTTGATACTCATAAACCAATGTTTAAAAATATCATAAGTTAGAGTGGAAATAAAACAAAAAAATTTTTTAAGAAGATTCACTATTTTACTTTGTTCTTCAGATATTCCCAAAGAATTAGTCCAAAGGTGTCAAATGTGTGAATGAGGAGTCTACTGAATCGTCCCTGAGTCGCTATGACGCAGCTTTGAAACTCTCTATCAAGGTATCGCTTTACATTGCTGGCATTATGAACGGGGCAGTCATCATGTTTTGATACTATTAACCATTGTCTTCGCTCAAAAGGTATCGTCTAAAAGTTGAGGAAGATTTTGGTGAGGAACTGAGGATAGAACATCAGTCATGCTAGCTAATGAAAATATAGACTAGCGAGCTAATTCCCAAGAACACCATACCAAACATTTATCCCAACATCCAAGATGTCGGGTTGCGCATGTAACTCTTGATTCTGTTCGAGCCATACCCTAAAATTCCAACGGAAATTCCATGGTTGGTTACTTTACTTTCGTCAGTGCAGAAAATATTCTGACAATTAAATATCCATCATTGCAATGAGTCAAAGACAGCATTCATAATCGGTAAGGCGCAATTATTGTACCATAGGGGCCCTATATAAGCTTGTAAGTCTTCAAGATCCTCCCGTCAGAACTTCTAAACTCGACTGATGATACCTTAAATAAGTAGTCTTCTGGACCCAGAGAAGTATATCCAGTTCATTATTAATGGGACGGGTCTTTGGTAATTTCAATGACTGGGATTTGGCACCACAGATCCAGATTCCCAAGAAGTACCTTCTACACGTAAAATCGTCGGGTAATCTGGTTGTCTTTCGGATCGGGGAGCCTATCAGCATAATCCGATCAGCTCTGACAGCAAGCCTACCACATTCTGTTGAACGTACCACAATTTTGAAATGGATGAAACACTAGTGTAGGCACCTTAGCAAGAACATCTTATTTAACTCTAGTAAAAGTTAGTTCATATTAAATAAGTAAATTGTAAACATAACATTTACTAAAGATTCCAAGAGCGAGAGATTAATAATTTTAAAGCTCCTTTAAGTAAACATTTTTTAAATCATAACTCATAAAATATTACTCATAGAAATAAAGTATTTCACTAAATATTACAAGAATCCATTTCCAGTTGAAAACCAATCTTTTCCATTTGAACAAAAAGAAGTCGACTGACACATACAACAAATTTTGCTTGTTGAATTTCGATTTCTAACTAAAAACTAGAGGTCTCAATGGGAAGGGATTAGCTCAATGGTAGCTCGCTGGTTCCAAGGTTCCAGGTTTGAGTCAAGCTGTAATGCTTTAGATTTTCTCTTCTTAGATACCTATAGTTACTGTGTTCTCTGCAACTAGGGAACAGTGTTCGGAGGCCAGCAGTGTATTGAGAATGATCCAGGGGCACACCAGAATTTTTTTTTTTTTTAAAGCTATTTTAGTTTCCTCGAAAAAGTCCATATCCATATAACTTGGAACACCCTCTATAAGAAGTATTGTATACATATAAAAGTTTTCTAGTATCATTGGGATTAAGATATTGAATATAAGTTGGCAGTTAGAAGTCATTAGAAATCCTACTCCAATGCTTAATATCGTCATCATTATATATATATGCAATATTTATATATTTTGTCCCAGTCAATGCCATGTGCTACATTTCAACCACTTTATTTATTATACTCACAGCGATAGAAGAAAAGTACAAATTAACGCACCCTCATTTTTCTAAATACTGTTTTATTTTTTATTTTAGGTATTAGTTTTGTCATTCATAATAACAAGTTTCTTGCTTAGCATTTGTACATTACGGGTGCTTTTTGCCTAAATATATAGTGAGGAAAAGCTAGGACTTTCAAAAAAATTCCATGAAACAATGCAGATCAATTTATTTAAAAAAAAAAATAATAGTGCAAGATATTGTATTTACCATATAACATTATTATTAATAATGAGTCGGTTTTTAAATTCTCTTTGAACTTCACATCTATTAATTTTTTATTAAAGTAAATGGAACTTTATGGTTATTTTGACGAGTATAATAATAATCTTGTCCATTAAGCAATCGACCGTATTAAAACATTTAAGATTTTTAAAGAATTCAAGTCAAAATTTTCTTTAATCTAGTGTCTTAATAAAAAATCACTACAATGTCTCATTGCTCTGGAAAAGGACCGTTCAGAAGTATGTACAAAATATATCCGATAATTGAAATCTTACCCAGCCAGATGTAATTTTGGTTTGGAACAAAAATAATGTTTGTAATGCAAATTTGCCTTGATATTTATTTATTTTTAAAGGAAAGGGTATTTCTACATAAAAAAGTAAATGATACAAAAAAAAAATTTGCTGTCGCATAAAAAAAAGTCAAATAATGGAAATTAATTGGGAATGTTTTGACAGGATAAATTTATTTTGGAATATAATTTTAGTACTCAGATACTAAATAGGAAGGTGCAATACGTTGATAAGAAAAAAAACGCTTTTAGAAGCCAATAAGTAGTTACCTCTCAATTTACCTCCCAAAGAGGATCTAAATTTATTTTCAGTATAATCTTTATTTCAACTCGTCTCCCTTCCTTGACAGTTCTTGAAGAAGGACAACAGAAAAATAAACTTTTTCGAAGTTGAATAGTTTTCTTTAGCTTCTGCCAACCATCATTTTGCTTATTTCATTAACAACGGCCAATCTTGTTAATCATAATGTTAATTAAAACTATAAATTCATATTGATAATCCTTATCATATTTGCTTTGGTTACTAGTGAAATTATGAGCTTCAGTAAAGTTATCGCAATAATGAATTTAGATGTAACTTTATCTTAATATTAGTTAATCATTATTTTTACCAAACAGTAATTTCACATATAAGTTCTGTTAATGTAAGTTAACAACTCATTCACATGAAGTAAATTTTTCTCTTAAACATTGGCAAGAATAAAAAGTATAATAGTCCTGCCAACACTCCAAGAAAGATTTAAAAAAGTATATAATAAAAACATTAGGAACGTTGAATAAAATTCATTTTTTTACGGTGTGCAAATACTCTATTTTTGTATACCTTTTGTATTGCAGTAAACTTCTCTATTTTCTTTACAATGTATATTTCATACAGATCACTTCTATGTAAATGAAGACATTTTAAGAACGAAATGTAATTTATTAGGCTGAATCACTTTTCATTAAGACGAAACGAGCCTGTACAAAATACTATAGAATATAAATTTATACAGTGTAATTTCTCCATCCCCTGTTAGTTACTTGAGTCCTCCCTCACAAATAATTACAGAAAATGGGAAATATTTTCATGTTATGAATTTTTTAATAGTTTAAGCAACATTTTCAAACAGAAATGTTCAGTGGGCGGAGCATTCATATTTTATTGATTTTCAAATTAATTGAAGGCAAGCTACAGCTCAATGGTAGCGCGCTGGATTAGCGCCCGGAGGTCCTGGGTTCGAGTTCAGCAGAGCTGCCCTTGCTGCCGGACTGCTCACTGTCCGGTGATAGTTAGTGTTGTCTGCAACAGAGAACTTTGTCCGGAGGCCGGCAATGCACCAAGAAGGCTCCGCGCGCAAATGACCATAGATCTTGACGCGCCTTAAATAAAAAAAATAAAATTCTGGGGAGATGTAAGATAAATCACAGCATAACACTACAGTTCTACAAAAAACAGCGAATTGACCCTTAAAAATAAATGGCTGAGTTGAATTAGTGTTCATCTCATTAATAAAGCTATGAGGTGATTTTTGCTCAGTGCCATTTAATCCTTTTGCTTTACTTTGTAAATAATAACAATTAAATATCACAATATTGTTTCATGAAATTTTAACGTTGCACTTAATGAGTTTTAGTGTAGTTTTTCATTTCTTTTAGGATTTGTTATGTTTAGATATTTTATGTAACTGAACATATTATTGATCTTTCATACTAAATTAGGTAACATTTTTTATTTTATTATTGTTAGTAGATGTGTACTCGTATTTTTGAAATTATGATGTGCTTGCATGCATGTTATTAAATTTCGTATAATTTTGCCCTAATTTAACAAACTTTAGTCATTTATTTACATTTATGTTTCTGGAGAATCGATCTGTTTTATATTCATTTTTTTTTATCTTTATATATACATATATGTGTTTCCTCCTTAATCCCTTTGCACTTCTTTTAGAGAACTTTAGCATTATAAACATCGCATGATAATAATTTTAATCATACTTTTTAAGTAATGCAACTTGTCATTTATAGTTATAAATTAATTTAACTGGAATTAATATTACTAATATAAAGAACAAAATATATATATACATGTATCAGGCAATGTATGTACACAAGAATATCTCTTTCATTTTAAAATTACTTTAGTTTTCTTCCTTGATTGTTTAATTCCTATTTTCTTGTTTGCATACACACTTCTGAAAAGTTGTTTATTCTAATTACTGGTGTACGGTATATTACAAATTAATTAAAAATAATATTAAATAAAAAAGAATCCAGAATAAACACATGGTGATTTGTCTCTTTGTTTGTTTCTCTTTCAAGACGAGTACAATCTTAATCCAGGTTTAGAGTGGGAAGACGAATTTACAGGTAAGAGGTCTTATGCAAGAGGATGCGTTAATTTGTCTAGTTTAATTCGTTTTTTATTTTATTTTTTATTTATTGGTTGAGGTCCCAAATTACATATTCTTCAGAATTGCTTTAGATAATTTTTTTTAATATTTCCTGAGCGGTGGTAATTTTAGACATCTTGAATGAATTACCATTGTTTAGTGTAGTTAATTAGGGCATCATGAATAATGTTACCCAAGTCAAATGGAAAATAATTTAAAATTCGTTATATTTTGTGAAGTGTCTTTTCAAGAATGTTGCTTACACAATAATCGTTTAGATTTATTCATCTAAAACATTAATGACAAATCATTGGTGTAAGTTTTGTAATGATTTCATTAAAATATACTTGATGATTTCATGGAAATTAAATGAATATTCTTGGATCTTTTGATTTTTCCAAATTTTTCCTAAAAAGAAGAAAAGAATGTAATTTTTACCATAAAAATTCTATTATTTTTCTTTTATTTAATTGAATTGAAGTGTTAATTTTAGAGGCAATGTTTATATATTCAATCAAAATTAATTTGCATGAAACTTAATTGCGGCATGTATAAGCACATGATTTCTATAAATATGCTTCGCACAGTTTATTGTGTTCATTTCTCTACACTAAATTTTTGTCTTCAAAAAAAGAAAAAGACATGGAATAAAATTTACATTTTATGAAATATGCAAAAATTTAATCTGAAATTTACTTTCTCTTTCCGTTGTTTTTTACATTCTCTTTCTGATTATTGAAGTGTTGACTTATAGTCAACATGAGATCAATGATCTCATGTACTGCTAAACTTCCGAAATGTCTTCTCACTGGAAACCCGTATTTTGAGATCCCTGAATCCAAATAATTTTTTTATTTATTTTGATTTCATATATCTCATATATGTATGTATCTCATTAGATCCCTATGTGTATGCTGACAGTAGCAAAAGAAATACTGTTAATCTATTTGGAGATAACATCCGAATCAGATTTCGATGAAAATTTTTACCAAAATAGTAATTTTTCAATTTTTTTTTCCATATTTTTAACTACTATTTTCACGATTATAAATTTTTCACGATTATTGCAGAGGTAAACACTTAATATTTTTGATGTAAGTAATAAAGTTGTTTTATTTTACTTTGTAAGTTTTGTCATGAAGTACAAATATGTAAGATGATTGACATAAATAAATTGCTAAATGTCTGGGAGACTGGTTTCGGAAAAAGAGAGTTCTTGAAGAAATGAAGAATTAAAAAAAAAAAGCGATTCTACATAACTGACGGTTGACTAACTGATGTAACGTCACCGATAACTACATCTGACACTTCAGTGTGAACTTAAAAGTGCCATCTTGGTTAGGATGATTATATCTTGATGATTGAATACTTTTTCTTGGAAACATATTTATATCATAAAATATGCGTGTGTCCACTAAATAGGATATTTTGTTATCTTTGACGGTTAGAAAAAGACGCAAGTAATTACATGGCAGGAACACGCCATCCGTGTCTGGCCAGAATTCACTTTTTTTGCTCAAAAGTATGAGAGTGTGAGAGCTTTTAGCTTTTTCGCAGAATGTCAGATGGTCTAGCACAATCAGCTATGTAGAAGGGAGGACTTTCTAATTTTCTTGTCTCAAGGTGGGGAATTCTGAGCGAAATTGTGAATTCGTTTGTGGTGTGATGGCTGAACTGCAGGCCATTACTTGAGGTTAGGTGATGTCGGCGATTTTGACGACTATCCCGCACACCTGGTTGGTAGCCTGCAGTAGTATGCATGGGAGTGTAAGGCTCTGTCATTTGATCTCATGTTATGGAATTACTGCGAGAGTTTTTTGCTTTCTAGGCCAATGCTTTACGTACTTTATTGTACTTGGATACGTTGTTCGTCAGTTGCAATGCATCTTTTGATAATTGTTTCTTTTATGTGATAGGTAGGGGCCGGATTGGTGCAGCTGAAAATATCTGCAACTGGTTTTGAGGTTTCATTTTCTAATAAGAGGTGGTTCCGTCTTTTCATTGGTACTTTTGGCTAACGCGAATGGCGTTTCGAATTGGCGGAACTACAGATCTGCATTTGCGTTCTAGAAAGATGGTAATATTTAGAAACAAGGTCAACATTTGCACTTGGTTCTTGTTTGATGTTTTGGAGGGTATGAATTTGAAGATTTAACTGTTTTGTTAGTTTAGTTGTTCTATCACATTGGAGTTACCACTTTGTAAATATATAACACATGTTTCACTAATTAACTGATTTAAAAATATATACTAGAAGACACAAGTAAAATAAATATTAAAAATAAAAAAGTAAAAATAAAAAAAGGAAGGTTTTTTTTTTCTTAATTATTTTATCAACACTCGTATTATATACAAGCAAAAAGCAAATCTGCTAACTATAAAGCTATATAATTCAAATAAAGTAAAACAAAATAAACGAATGCAAAATAAAAGAAATAGAAAATAAATAAAGTAAAAATGAAAGAACAGAAGAAGATAAAAAATAAATAATTATAATAAATAAATTAATAAAATGATACTAAAATAACAAATCTGTAACGAAAAAAATGACATGTTGGGCGCGAGCGAGGGCCATCCTCTGATGACTATCATAAATTGGTTAATATCTAGTACCGATAAAGTGAATTCGAAGGATGCTTTTTTATTGCTTGACCAATTGGTCACGAGGCTATCGGTGCTTCCGAAGAGGATTCAACGGGAGGGTGATATAAGATAAATTCCGAATTAATAGATTCAAATATAGGGGAAATTTATTTGGAAGTTTCTATATCGAGACTCAACGAGGTCGAGGAAGATAGGGATCCATAAGTCGGTGTGGATAGGGTGTTTACTTACATAGAAGGGAGCGTCAGTGATGGTTCTTGAGTGATGGGTTGTAGGGTCTGGATCCGGTTGAGATTGAAACACTTAGCTTTTCTTATCATTCAGTCCGTATGTCCAAATGGGAATTGGAGGGCTGTATTAGTCTAGGTAGGAGGTAATAATAATATAATAATAATAATAATAATAAAAATAATATAATAATAAAAATGAATCTGGTAGTTGATCAATGTTTTACCCTTCTCAGGCTTTAGAAAAAAAATAAGCTTTGGATTAATTTTTATTTACAATCTTAGATTATAAAAGTGAAAAACCTTACTACATTATATTTTGGTTGTAAAGGTTTAGAATAATGAGATGTTTTTACGGTTTAGAATAATGGTTTATTTGAAAATGAAAATGAACTCACTAGTGGCACTTCTATATAAATGTATACTACATACTGTGGATTATGGAATAAACGATTTGCCATACCCCGTCCATAGCCCCGACTTTTCACCATCTGTTTATCTTTTATGGTTTATTGTTAATTTCTCAAAGGACGGCACATAAAAAATTGTTTTTTGCACACAAAAAAAGGATTCGAAGAGTATTTCGCTTCAAAACCAAAGTAGTGATACAGTCACCAAATTGGAATGCTTGCAGAGAAAGATGCTTTTAAGTGGTAGAAAATAAAGGTATATATTTGAACAATAAGAATACTGTTACGTGCTAGCTGTGAGCCTACTAGCACGTAGCACGTCTAGACTAATATTACTAATTAGTAGCCAACCAATAAAACCACTCCAGTTGACACAACAACTCCTTTTATTTCAAACCACTAATCTATCGACACACTTCAAAATAGATTTCCACTACTCACAGTACACACAAAACAAATACTCTCACATATCAAACACGGATGAACATTCATAAAATCGTATTTCTTTCTCACAGACTTTTTTTTATTATTTAAAACTAACCATGTGTAATAAATACACATGTTCCCAAGTCAATACTTATTTTTGCCAGCTACCCACAATAATATATATATATATTTTTGTTTTTTTGCATAAATCTTCAGTTTCTATGCCCATAACGATTTATTCTTCATTATATATATATATATATGTGTGTGTGTCTACTGCATCCAGCTATAAATTCCGTTTTGTGAAAATAGAATATTTTAAGAGTTGCAGTATAATTTTGGGGGTGGTATGTTAGTTAATAAAGATGTAATTTATATAATAAGATGTATTTTGACGGCTCAAAATACATTTAAAAAAAAAAAATCTAAAAAATGCAATATAATTTTTGTTGAATCTTTATTATTTCTTGGTTGATATATTATCTGTTGTGGTGGTTGGTTCCGCAGAGCTGGAAAGCATCAGAGACATTTTCCGTGGTAGCCTGCTTCATTTTGTGGTCCTCGACCGGTTTCGGGCGTTCGCCCATCTTCAGGATGCGTTTTTCAGACAGTGTGACAACACAGATTCTTAGAGTGTGAAACTAAGTTACTCTATGCGAGTCTGTGTTATCACACTGTCTGAAAAACGCATCCTGAAGATGGGCGAACGCCCGAAACCGGTCGATGACCACAAAATGAAGCAGGATACCACGGAAAATGTCTCTGATGATATATTATCTCTTTCCGTTCAACAATTTTTTAATTTCTTCGTTCCGTGATTGCATCTATTTCTTTTTTCTTTTTTTTTCGATCTTATTGGTTCAAGAAATTTTAAAAAAACTTCTAAAAAGAAAATATCATTTATTCCAAAAATAACACTCAAAATGAAACAAAAAAGATTCCTTTGCTACTACTACTAGTAGTTGTGGTGGTGGTCTGTCAGAAAAACTGTGGTCACTATCTGAAAAACGCATCCTGAAGATGGGCGAACGCCCGAAGACCACAAAATGAAGCAAGCTACCACGGAAAATTTCCCTGATATTACTACTACTACTACTACTACATTGAGGTGAAAACAAACCACTATGCGATTTTCCTGAAAAAAGAGCAACGCCAAAAATTAACAGTATCAGGAAAAGAAAAAAACGTACAGAATGTGCTGCAGGTGTCGCCTAAAAGAATCACGAAGGGAGCTGCACCCGAACAGTTATTAGGGATTAAATATTTCTGATTGAACAAATAAGAAAATAAAAACAAAAGGATTGAGGAAGAAAAATATTAAAAATTAATCATTATTTACTTAAAAAATATATATAAGAGGAAAATAAGGTAGTAAAAATTCAAAAATGTTACCTAGTTGCGTTTTTCATTTTTTTAAAGACTACTTCAGGAAGTTGTAGTACATAGTACTTTGAACAACAAAATACTAAAGTATACTGATTTTCATTTATGTTTGGTTTTGTAGCAAACGTTGACTAAGTGTCAATGTCATGCACTGAGTTTTTTTATTTGTTGCAAATGTCAAATTGAACATAAAGTCTTGACATTGGGATTGCCATCAAATAATCCGTTATCAATTTTTTTTACCTGCTTGTTTAACATGGTGCATTTGGCAGTAGTAAGTGTGGTTAAAATATTGCATGTTTGGAAATTCAGGCTATTTCTGATTTATAAGGGAGCCTTATTTGTATTTGAATGTAGTGCTATAAAGTATAAGGGTGTCTAATTTAATAAATTGTGAGGCGATTAATATATTTAATTATAAATTGTGCTATAGTAATTAAGCTGATGTTGTTATTATGTGTGTTGTAAGGTTGGTTACTGTGGTATATGTTTTTGGAACTCTGCGTTTATTATAATTGGAGGTTCCTAACACACTGTTGAACATTTCTTCTTCCTTAAGTTTTGTAATTTTGCGTTCCATTAATAAAATATCAGGTATTCCCTGGAAATATTTTTATAACTATAAGAAGCAAGTCCTTTACTTCAGAGCATATTAACTCTAGTATTACTGATTAACGATGAGGTTTGCCATGTTCACATTTATGAACCGAAGCAGTTTGTTATTATATTTACATATATGATTTCGTAACTCTGATTCTGTGAAAGCTAGATACGTCGTAGTGTTTTGCTTTATTCTCTGAATTTTCGCGATCTTCAGTTACTGTTCGGTAATAGGTTATCCTTTCTTAGAGTTCCTCTAGACTATCTTTTCAAACACTAGGGATGTCGTTTGTTAAAGCTATTCTATAAAAAATAAAAATATTTCTTTTTCAGATATTTAACAGAAATTTTCTCTATAATTAAAAAGATACAGGAAAATGAATAGCGTTGTCACTTGTGATTAGATCAAATAAAACTGCAGAAATGAAATCCTTTATTGTAAATATAATCCTGATCTTCCAACACCATATAATTTGTCTTGTAATAGTTACTTCATTAGATTGCAAGTTAGGCTTTTATTATTTCTTGTGCATTGTTGATTTCTTATTCATTTTCACTCAGAGCTTTCATTATTTTAAGTTAAACTGCTTGTCTCATCATCCTTATGATTTCAGCAAGAGGTTGCTTAGGAAGTAAGAAATTTGTTAGGGCATTTTTTCCCCCCAATTATATGATATTTTTTTATTTGGCATTAATTAATTCGTTGTTCATATTTTAGTCGATATTTCTTCATATACATTATTTTGCAGTACATTTCCTTAACTTTTTTAATTGATTTAACAAATTATGTAATTCATGAAACTCTTTTTGATTGCTAATAATAAATGATATTTCACTTAACTGTGATACATTTGTTCTAACATAAATATAAAGGAGCAGGAGTACATTTGGATTAGCAGCCATGGCAGGTAGTCCACTCGAATGTATTTACATTTAGTCTAAAAGAGCGCCAATACCATCGATAAAAACCAAAAAGAATTTGAAGTGCCATGAATTCGTCAGAACACCCAAAAAACAATTTTTCTGGAATAATGTTTCATGTAAAAGTGATTATACCTGTGCATTCCATCTTTAGCATTCAAACTATAAACATCATATCCGTTTTCGAGAAAATTCAAATAACCCCAAAAAATATTCTTTAAAGTGCAGTTTCAATTAACTGATTACTTCAAATTTTGTTTCTAGTAATGCTTTTTAATCTATCTTACTATTATGCAGCTGATAGAAGCATATATTGTACTTAAATGGTATTTTAGAGGAAAGTTTGACGTTATTGTTCCGTGTGTCCCACAAAAAACAATTTTCTCCGCTAAATGTTTCAAATAAAACTTATAGATTTCTATAAGAAGTTTAAAGAAAATCGAGAAAAACTGAAAAAAAAATCAGTTTTTACATACTACCGCCGCTGAGTGTTTGCTGACTGTTTTTGCTGAGTGTTTGCTGAGTGTTTTTTCTTCAGTTTTGCGATTTTCTCAAAAACGCCTCTAACATTTTCTTTAAACTTCATAGACTATCTACTTACATAAATACCTATAACCTATTGATATTGAGATTTTTATTTGAAATATTTTCTTGGGAAAATTGGCTTTTTAGGTTGAACTGAGGTAACTCTTACAATATGCTTTCCTCAAAAGTGCCACTTCAGTACAGTGTATGATGTTACCACCGATATAATATTAGTATACATTAGAATTATTAATAGAATTCGAAATTTGAAGAAGATCAGTTCACCGGAATTGCGATTTTATAGAAGAAGAGGTTTTGAGTTTTTGTAGTTCTCTCAGAAATGGCTACAACGATTTGCCTTGAATTTGGAATATTACCCTACAGATATAAACCTATCACTTGACGCGTGTGGGTGAGAGAGGCGCGCGAGTGGCAGAGAGAGAACAAAATATTTCAAAAACTAAAAATCGCTGGAACCCCAAACTTGGTTTTATACCACCATATATCTCACACGAAGGTTTACACGGTATTGAGATAGAGATCGCCCACAGTGTCCACTGTGGGATCTCTATCTCTTATATATGTAAGGTCATTCAATAAGTAACGAGACAAATCGCTGTGGCTCAGAAACTGTTTGTTAATCAGTACAGTAGTTTCAGTGCGTTAAGTTGGCATCCTTGTACTTAGTTTCTCATCAGCTGTTGAGAGTATTTGGTATGTATAATCTCAAATGTATTCCGTTAACAATGGCAAGTCCGCTCGAGCATTGCACCTCGGAAGAACAACGCTCATTGATTAGAATTTTAGTTGCAGAGGGTATCAAAGGTGGTGAAATTCACGAAAGAATGTTGCAAGTGTACGGAAATAATTGTATGTATAAGTGTCTTGTGACGAACAACGAAGTGGTCACTTCAGTTGAAGTTGCAACTTCTTCCCTCGAATTTCGCATTAAAAGTTAATTCAGGATAGCAGGCGTATTACTGTTGAACTGATAACTGAAAAAGTGCCCGCGAATGTTGGAACTGTGCATAACATTATTCAGAATAAGCTGCAGTACAAGAAACCTTTTGCGAGATGGGTTCCAAGACAATTTATGGACGCCCAGAAAGAAAACAGGTTTCAGATCAGGCAACAGTTAAAATAACAATGTTTAATTGAAAAAGAATTTTTCATTAGTATTGTAACATATAATGAAAAATGGATGTACTATTTTGAGCCGGGTCTAAGCGTCAAAGTCTTCAGTTTGTGAGTACGGGTTCTCCCACCCGAAAGAAATTAAAGACCCAGCCGTCTGCTGGTAAAGTCATGCTTACAGTATTCTGGGATTCGCAGGACCTATTTATTGTGACTATCCCGAAGTTCAGCGAATCATCAACAGCCAGTATTACAGTGATATGCTCACAAACAAAGTAAGGCCTGCCATTCGAACGAAACGTCGTTGACTCTTGACTAAAGGCGTGATTTTGCTTCATGACAACGCGCGCCCACACACGGCAAGTTAACTCAAGAAACATTTCAAAAAGTGGGGCAGAGATCCTTCCATATCCCCCTAACTCGCCCCATCGGACTTCCATTTGTTTGGATCCCTTAAAGAGGCTCTATTTGGGAAACATTTTCAATCCAATGAAGAAGTTAAAAATCAGGTGCAAAAGTGGCTTAGAGATCAACCTAAAGAATTTTATGCCAGAGACATACAAAACATGATAAGAACGATGGGATACGTGTATAAATGTTGCTGGGGACTATGTTGAAAAGTAGCTAAAGTCTTGATTAAATAAATCGTGTTTGAGCTACAGCGATTTGTGTCGTTACTTATTGAATGACATATATATTTATATTTATATATGTGTCACCCCCACTTTTTATGTCAACCCATCTAAATATTGGTCAACATTACAATTTTAAAGAAATATTTTTTAATGAAATTTTATATTAATCATGGTAAAGGAAGTCTATGAGTGTTTCACACCAGATCTTTTTGTACTGTGGTGATCTCAAATCGCATTTCCGGTGAAGCTCAATTCGAAAATTGACACTATCGCATTGTTTCCTATGACAAAATAAGAGAAAGTAAATAAAACAACATATTTGACAGAACCTTCTAAGAGTCACTTCAAATGATTTATTCGGGAATGTGATCCAAAATAAAAAGTGGCAGTAGTGAGAATACCAAGTTTAAATAAAACGAGTTTTGTCTTTATTAATGAAGTCGCAGGAAACTAAAATAAAGGTTTGTAAATTTCTTCAAATTCGAAATTTTAGCTACACATTTAATTCATTATTAATATTGTTAATATTCATTATCGTGTAATACAGCGAAATGCCACTTTAGAGGAACCCTTATGTCACTCCTTTCTCAGTATCTCCTACAATGAATTTTATCGGAAAAATGTTTCAAATAAAAGGGATAGTTCATAATATGTGTATCCTATTCGAGAAAATCGCTAAAAGCTGAAAAATCCTTTCAAACAGTGATGCTTCCGATTGATACTTCCCAAGGTGATACTTCCCAAACCTTGTTGTAGCGTCCGGGGTACAATCTAAACGAGATTCAAATGTCAGCTTTCTGCGCTTTGTGTTTGCTGAACCACAGTAATTCCAAAAAACAATTTCCTTTATTCAGGGACCTCAAGATAGGTATCTTCAATAAGAACTTAATTTCGAAAATTGGACACGGTCGCATTTCTTAGTTTACATTAAGAGAAAGTAAAATTCAATTATCAAACTGTTTTTATGGCACCCTAACAAGAAGGATGGTATGAAAAGCTGTGAGTTAGCTTATGTCTCGCACAGTACTTATTCGATATTTTTATTCGGCAAAAGTTTCAATATTTTTTGTAATTTTCTATGAGAAATTTCATATTGGTTCATAAATTAAACTATGTAGATATTATTTTTTCATTAGATAATATCTCAACTATAAACTATTCAAATATCAGTGTCGGGAGGTAGGATTGAAATGTATGTATTTTCTTTCGTTAAAACATTCATATATATGGTTTTGTTTGAATATTCCTGAGTTTTGCGTTTGATCTTTAGAAAATAATATTTAATTTTAATCATGTGCGTATATATGCCCCGACTGTGTCCTTCTCATCTATTTTCATTTTTAGGAAATGATAAATCTAGACTAAAGGCGAAGCCCATTTTGGTAAATCACAGAAATTATTACTTGTTTATGAGCAAAATAATGAATTGGCATGTTGATTGATATAAGGAAACAATCCACGTAAAGCCCGGTGTAATAAAATATTCTTTTCTTTAAAGTTCCTTGTTCACAATTGTACCTCAGCATTCAGGAGAACATATTTAATTTAAGAAGCGTGTAACAAATTTTAATAATAGAACCATAGTTGCTATACATGTATTTACTATTATAACTGTTTAAATATCCTATCCATTTGCACTTTTTCCAATGATCCTCCCTCATTTACCCTTCCCCCACTTAGAACCAGCAATATTAACACTTTAGTTCTGACTTACGACCAAGTGGAAGAAGAAGACAGCTCTTTGCCGCCCATCACTGATGGTTTTCACAGCAGGTTACCACCAGGCATACTCCCACACGGACTACCAAAAGTTAAGGAAGTCGAGCCTGCAGTAACTAATGTTGAAACTGAACCTAAGAAGGAAGTTAAACCAAGTAAGTTATTTATTTGTCACTGTGATGATGCTCTCCAGCAGTTTTCATAACTTTTCATTCCATAATAAAGTTATTATAATATATAACTTATAATGTCATTGTTGTAATGTAAAATTTATTTTAATTAAAATCTTTTTTAATCTTCTAAACTATAGAAATGTTGAAAAAAATTATGAAACTGCTCATTATTAATTATGAAGTACATTATTGATGAAATTACTTTTTTATTGTTTTTTAAATGTCGCTTAATGAAAGCTACGATTTGAGATTAGCGGGTTTGAACCTGTACCAGTAAGAAATTTCTGAAATATTTCTAATACATTAATGAGGACCATCAATTTTTGTTATCCTTAAATGTTAAAATTCTTAGACTTCAATAAATGTCATCAATTTTTTACCGAGGCAAACACCAGTTAAATTGATGAAGTTAGTATAAAACTCTTCTCTAGCGGTGATTGAGCTTTGGGACATCTACTCTAAGGACTTTGTTGGGATTCCACCAGTATTTGTAGAGTTGTATTACCTGGCACCTACGCTTGAATTAATCAGGCAGTATTCTGAAAGCGATGTGGCCATTGAATAATTGAATTGGTTAATAGAGAGTAGTAGCCATCATTTTCACGATGTGCATCAAAAAATTAGTTCTAATCATTTCTTATGAGCGATAGAAACTTTTGTTTTGAAACATTGTTACAACATACCATTAGAAAGGGAGTTAACGCTGGTCCAATTGATATATATAAAGGTGCAATAAAGCCATCTTTTCTCCGGGCTGCCTAATATACAATATAAAATACTTTTTTTTTCCAGGTAGGAACGTTCCTAATTTGATAAATTAGGGGCACACTTCTAAGTGTCCTTCGCTCATGATAGGCTGCGGATCACATATCCAGATCACATCGCATATCCGTATTCTATTTAGATGTGCCTGCAAAAAATCATGGCCAGTCGTAAGGCGGAAGTTGGCAACAAAATCCCTTCGCGGGAGATCTGGCGAATGGGGGTAATCAAGAATGATCCCAATTTTTTCCTTGTGCTGCAGCCACAGAAAACACCTCTGCTTTACCACTAGCATGCTTTGGGTAAATGTAATAGGCTCAGCGGAAAAGGGTTGCTCACTGCCTCGTTTTGCGAACGCAAAGGCTGGTCCAATAGATATGGCATCTAGCATTCTTCTAAGTGTTTATTTTCAGGTCGTATCTTGAGTGTCTCAGGTCGTATTACAGATACCTATCTGACATGTACATGTCAATACATTTTGTCATACATGTACAATATGGATGAAAAATTGGAGTTGCTCTTTTGAGACAGCATCACTTGAATGGACTACAGTTTTTAAGACAGGATATATTTTCTCTGCTGAATTTGGAATGATATGATCCCCAACTAAAATTCAAGATGTTTATATCTGCTGGATAGGCCGTGCTGGGGGTTTACATTTATTATCTTATCCAAATTGGTTTTAATGTTCTAAAGAAATAGAGGAGCTATTTTTTTATTTTTTTTTAAATATACCCCCTCTAATCAGGTGGTTCTGGTAAGGAGGAGTTAGATATATTTCTTAATTAGGAACCTTCTCCTCTTCATTGGCACCAAATCTATTATTGGCATTTTATGGTTCAATGGTAGCGCGTTGGAGGTTCCGGATTCGAATCCTGCAATGCTCCCTTAGAGTTCTTTTCTTGGAAGCCTCTATAGTTCACTGCTCGGCGGTCGGCAGTTGCTGCATCTTTCACTGACTTCTATTAGACATCTAATTGGATCCTTACATGATAATGCGGCTAAGGAGACTTCTGTTCGATGCTTTTGTAGTGATAGCATTTTTATTTTGACAAATTAGTTTGAGTAAGTCAGGTCAAATCCTTTCGTCAGAGCAGAATGTCTCTCCGGCAATTTAGGTTGCTTCGCTTAAGATTGCTTTCCGGTGGTTCGGCTATCTATGAATCTTAAGTGCATTAGGTCTGTGGCTAACTGTTTTAATACAAAGGTTATTTACTTCACTTTTTCAGTTCGAGAACTAAGTGAGGATGAGAAGATGACTGTGATACTAAGCGAAGATTTTCAAAGATTTATAGATAGAAGCGGACGTATTATGGAACGAGCTCTTTCTGAGTCTGTAGACATTTATACAGATTACACTGGCGCCCTTGATGACGATGATATGAAGTAGGTTAACTCTAAATATATATATATTAAAAATTATTACTGCTTTTAAAAATATATATGTTTATATTTTTCACCCTTCTGATTATGCATATTTTTCACCAATTTATGAGATATGAACTTTCATTAATTGATGTCCAAGCATAGTCTGCTGATAAGAGGGAGTTAGCGGACATAATCTTCTTTGTACATTTTAGTATAATAATTAACAAAACTTATTTCTTTCAAGTGACGACAAATCCATAAGCCAGCTTTCAGCCAGTCGCATATTTTCTGAAGAGAGATGGTCTCGTGGTCGATGTGTAACTAGCATTGACTGGTGTCCATCTTATCCTGAGCTGTTACTTGCTTCTTATCATTCCTCATCTGAATCAGTACATGATCCTGATGGTGTTTGCTTAGTTTGGAATGTTAAATTCAAGAAAACTAGTCCAGAATATGTCTTACATTGCCAATCAACAGTTCTTTCAGCCACATTCGCAAAGTAAGTATACGTTTTTGAAAGAAAAAAAAATTAGACACTGTTAAAATTATTTATATTTAAATTGGCTTTCAACTCATCAGGCCTTAATATTATAATTAGATGTTTATTCAGCAACAGCCAAAGGAGTTTTAAAGAAAAAAGAATTCTTTGTTGCTCATGTTTCGGGTACCATTGGTGCCCTTCTTCAGGAGCTCTTTACGGTAGGAGAGGAAGGAACGTTGAGATAGAAAAAAAAAGTCCTGAAGAAGGGCACCAATGATACCCGAAACATAGAGCAACAAAGAATTCTTTTTTCTTTAAAACTCTTCTGGCCATTTCCATAATATTTATATTTATTATGCAGATTTTGTTGTTCAATTCTGAGAATGGATGCTGAATTATTCAGTTGAATTTTAGTGACATTGAAACTTCTCAGTTCCTGTTATTGTTATATTTCTCTCAAGAATTTATTTTGAGACTGTTATGATATACTTAAGTCGAAACGTATCAAGTAAAATAACTAAGAAATTTTACTGCCGCAGTCCTCAGTTGGTAATGTTTATTTTAGCTTGAAATATATTTCAAATTGATACGGTTTGTCGAAACATAGTACCCAAACATTTCAGAACTTCTAATTTAACATTAGAAAGTATATTTATTGATGATCTGGAGGAGTTGATATGCTTACTTCATGTTTATGATGGATATGAAGGATTGGAATTTCCAATTTTCCGAAATAAATGATCGGGAAAAATCACTGTATTTATATCTTTTATTTTTCAACAGCTGATTTGTAACTGTAAGTAATGCACTAGTTGGGTTCATTAATAAAATCCTTGGAACTAATTCAAGAGCCTAAGACGTGTACTATTTACTTTACTGTAAATCGTATCAAAAGGGGAAGTTTTGCTATATTGTTATCTAGTAACATTTTGTGTTTTAAATGCTAAAATACTAATTCGTCACAAGGGTCATGGTTTCTTATCAGTTAAGTAAATAAATCATTGAAGAAATTCCCTTTCACTATGTAAACTGTTAGGCATCCCAATTCGGAAGTCCATTTTGTTTTTCAATCCACTTGTCAAGCAGTCGCAATATAAAAATTCTGAAGAACGAATTGCTTTTATCGAACAGAGAGCAACTGGAATGAAGGCAAAACAGCAGATTTGTTTAATGATGTCCATGTAACTTCCTTGGAATTTTGCAGACTTTTTCTGAATGAATCCCCGCCATTGAATGTGTCGAAAAGTCATCACTTGATATACCCATTCTGACATTTAATTTAATGACGATCAAAAAATATATGGGTCATTTGTCATAATGTATATCGTGCCTTAGGTAACTCAACCTCAGTGACCATTTGATATTGTAATTATTAGCTTACTATGTCTTAAGACTGTTAAATATTTACGTTTTATTTTGTGTTTGGACATACCAATTTTGGAAATAATTTTAAGATCGTTCCCAGTTTTCATATTGGTGTGGTTTTCTATAAAGTAGGGAGATATTTAGATCATTAATGTTTTAAACAGACGACTCCTATAAGAATATTCACTTATTTTTTATTTGTTTACTTGTAGATTCCATCCAAACCTTATTCTTGGAGGAACTTATTCTGGTCAAGTGGTTCTCTGGGACAATCGAGTTCAGAAAAGAACACCAATTCAGAGAACGCCGTTATCAGCCACCGCACATACTGTAATTGAAATATTCTTGAATCCTATTAGGCTGTAGTGTAGCATGTATATGTAGAAATTAGTATTTCTTCTCAATATTTTTCATAAATTAATGGGGCTGATAAGTATTAAGTAACTTCTCTCATCATCGTTCATAATGAAAAAGTATAGAAGCACAAAATGTGAATCTATTTCGGTAACTGTATAAAATAAAAAAATAAGAATAATTAACTAAAATTATTATAAGTAATAATACAAATTAAAAACTTGATCATCACAGAATGGTGATGTTCTGTATTTATGTTGTTGCTTAATTCATGATATTCAAATAGATGAATGATCCCTTTTTTTTTTTCCTGATACTAATATTATTTTGAATAAATTAATTTTGTAAAAATATATTTTAGCATCCAGTTTATTGTATGAATGTTGTTGGTACTCCAAATGCACACAATTTAATTTCCGTATCTACCGATGGCCGACTTTGTTCCTGGTCGTTGGATATGTTGTCTCAACCTCAAGAAACTTTAGACTTGCAATATAAGCAATCAAAGACAATTGCTGTCACAGCACTTGATCTACCTTATAATGATGTTAATAACCTTGTTCTTGGTTCAGAAGAAGGACAAGTTTATTCAGGTTTGTAATGTAATTTTACGTTTTATATGTTGAAATGTACTCTTTAGGCGATTCTTTTTCTTACTATATTAATTAATGTCAAAACTTTTACTTATATATTATTTTGTTGGACTATTAAATGATTTTTAATAATTATTAGCATGCCGCCATGGCACAAAGGCTGGTGTGACAGACATTTACGATGGCCACCAGGGCCCTATCACTGGAATCAATACTCATAAAGTGCAGGGTCCAGTTGACTATTCTCATCTTTTCCTAACTTCATCGTTTGATTGGACCATCAAACTTTGGAATATGAAGGTCAGTAGTGATGAACTTTTGTAAGTCACAAGTTACAAGTTAAAAGATTTTGAATTATATTCTGTTTGCTAACGAACACAAGTAAAAGTTGGCAAGCAAAAGTTAAATATATTTAACAAAATTAATGTTTCTTATATAATTAAAAAAAGCCTTCAAAATATTAGATTTTCAATTGTAAAATTAAAAAAAAAATTCAGAATTTTTAGATTTTCAATTGTTGAAATTGCAAGAATAAAATTGAATACAAATTGAAACATTTTACGAATTTTGAATTCATATATGAAAAATAACAGTTCATGCAACTAGCTTAATTGTGAATTTTATTTTCTGATTTTGTAGGAAAATAAACCTGTGTATAGTTTTGAGGACAATGGCGATTATATTTGTGATGTCGCATGGTCCCCTGTTCATCCTTCAGTGTTTGCAGCTGTTGATGGAAATGGTCGTTTAGATATCTGGGATCTCAATTCTGAGACCGAAACACCATGTGCCAGTACTATCGTTGAACCTGGAGGCCTTAATAGGTTAGGGTGGACGCAGTCTGGATCTGACATTGCTGTTGGTGATCATGATGGAAGGGTTCATCTTTATCAACTTTCTGAGGTAGTACATACTTATCTATATATATGTAACTAGTGGTAATCCATTCTTTTTGATTGCAAACCTATTTAAGGGTAGTTCCAAAAATGTGCGGGACCAAGAAGACACTTTTATGAACTAAATTTTGTGTGTGAGATACCGCACTGGATTGGAACATGAAGGGCCCGAGTTCAAGTCCAAGAGTGCTGCCCTAGGATACAGCTCACTGTCGGTGATTGGCGTGCTTTGAGTCCGGTGTATGAGGGCGTTACAAATGTAGCAGCATATGGGTCAATAAAATGATAGTCTTTTCTAATACAAATCTTTAATGATGTTAAGGCCGCAAATGGCCGCTTATTTTGGATGTGAGGGAAAGCGCGAGGTCTAAATAGGTGTCAGCAATCGTTGATGGGTATGATAATTTCTTATTTGCTTCAATCGCGGAAAATTACTTTCACCAGAAGCAGGTTAAGTGTTTCCAACATTCATGCAAAAGCATTCAATAGATTTGACATATTCTAAAAGAATATTTTTATCATATATTTTATTATAGATTTTTTTTGTGGAAGTTTGCTTCATTTTATGGTTACTTAACGATTTTGATAGCGTTCACCATTCGTTAAGTTCGTTAAATCCGTTCACCACTAGTTCGTCTTGATAAATAGTTGGTATACCAGACTGTTTACCGTAATAAAACCAGTCGAGACCACAAAATGAAACAGGCTATCTCGAAAAAACTCAAGTTAGTCCAACTTCGAACTCCCACAATAACTAAACAAATCTGTTATATTTTCTAGAATGCGAAACAAACCTCCCAAATTTATTAGATTATCATGATTATACCTAAAACAATTTTCTAATTTTATCAACCGGTTGATATCCGTTTCTTCTCCTTCAAATTCGACTTCCATATAAGGTGTTGATGGCAACATTTAGATATATAAATGCTCTGATTCGCAATTAGTTCATTGTTTAGCGAATTCTGCAATGGATTTGCTAGCCTATGACTTTACAGGCTCTGGATTTGCTATTATTTGCCTGTGGGGAAGGACCAAACCCTACGCTGTCCAAAGCCCTACTGGATCCATATAGATACCCTAAAAACAACAAACCAGGTCTAGAACAATTATACCCGGAATTAGACCCATCTAAGATTCCCCGCAGTCCGAACAAATCGGATAATAATCTTAAAGGGAAATATCTTAAGCTATTAAGGGTTATAGCCTAAGCACAGACATCCTGTTCCGATTAAAGGTTCTGATTCTAATTTCCTCACAACTCAAGCAATCTATCATAAGATGGATGGGTGTTTCTTCCTCTGTCTCACAGACTCTACGAAAGGGATCCGGCCTGAGCCCCATTACGAAAAGTGTCTCCTTAAACCACAATGTCCAAAGGTACCCAACCAGATGCCTGGGAGCGTTTCTTAAAAGACAGCAATATCTCACTAATAGCCCTGTCCGGACCAAATATCCAAGATAAATACCCGAATTGCGAAGAACTTTTCTGGATGCGGAGCCTGGTACAAGGAAACATCATCGCCCATCACAAAATGAATAACTTAATGTTCTTCTCAGAAAAATATGTAACGAGCAAACAGAAGTTAAGCTTAATCTAAAGTAAAAAGTTTTATTCTTGGAATTGTAATTT
The DNA here is from genome assembly GCA_011037195.1 of Triatoma infestans. Lineage (NCBI taxonomy): Eukaryota > Metazoa > Arthropoda > Insecta > Hemiptera > Reduviidae > Triatoma > Triatoma infestans. The sequence continues at coordinate 80,485 of JAAEAF010002478.1, read as the reverse complement.
TATGTTTGTTTATTTTTGTTAAAAGCATTTTTGGCAACCTCGTCACGACGAATGGAATAAGTTATTAGTTACCCTTCAAGAATTGAAGGACAACCAAGCAGATGAAGAAATGTATAAGATCAGTCTCAGCTCAGGACCAAGTAGTCTATCATCATTTGTATCTAGATAAAGGTTTAACTTGAATATTTGTCAAGAATGAATAGTAATTGATAAACAAATTATTTGTAAATACCATACAATTGAGAAGTTATCAGGCGTAGATTTTGAAATAATAACTGAAAATACGTCCTTGAATTTCTAATGGCACTTGAAAGAAAGCGCACTATTGCTAAAACTGTTTCCTTAACTTAAAGTCGTGTTAATATGGTTATGAAGTAAATGCAAAAGAGAGCTTTGTTGTAATACTACAAAGCAATATATACTGTATCTTTGTGCTACCATATATTATAGAGAATACTGATTTATTTATTTTTAAAGCAAAGCATTGAATATGAAAAGTGAAAAGGCAGCAATAATTGAGAAGTTGCCTTTCCTTGTATTTATTAACCTAAAATTATATTATTTGTTAATTTGTGTGTACGAGATGTAAATATTATATGTAAACCTTATAAGATGTTATTTCTAAGTTAATTATTTATATTTAATGCTTTACCATAGAAAATTTTTTGAAAATAAAACTAAAGCTTTAATATTAATTTTTTTTTTTTTTTTTTTTTTTAATTAACTTATTTAGAGAAATTTAGGGTAGTTTTTTTACTTTCTCTTACTCTGTGAGGGGAAGTGTTGCGATTGTGTCTAATTTTCAAAATTGAGTTTTTACCGGAAAAACATATTTTGTGGTATACTGATATGTTTTTATAGAATGGTCTGAACGTGTGAATGTGCGATCTCAGAATCAGGACAGTGTATGGAACAATTGATTTAGGGGTTCTGAGAAATTTTTAATTTCACATGTTATGACTTTTTCAATGTCATTGACGCTCTCTCCTGGACTATAATGTAATTATTTCAAGTTATTGATATTGATTTTAAAAATGATTTCAAGTATACCTGCTTTAGGGGATGCGGTACCCCCACTCTAACATTATGTTAAGACTAAGTAAAATATCCAAATTAAGAGAAAATTTATCAATTTGGTAATTTTGCAATAGAATGATAGATATTTCATCTATGATTTTATCCGCTCATAGCATGCTTCATTTGTTTAGTTTTAAATATTTACCAAACAAAAATGAATTTTATCCTACGGCGGATAAAATCATAAATGTTATCCAGCATTGCGGAGTCAACCACATATTTAATAGATATTTTTAGTTTCTTTTTTTTGTTTAAATTAGTTAAACAATTGGCAATTGAATTTACATATTAGATCTTACAAGATCTAATCTAAACTGAATGATGCTGACAACGATATGTTTGTTTGTATTTATCGTAAAAAATTAACTACTGGTATTTTTTCTTCAATTTATTGATCTTGTATTTGTTTTCTTTTCTTTTTTGTTTTGATGTACTATATTGAGTATAATTATTATTTCTTTATTGAATCTACCATTCCTCTGAAGATTTTTTAAAATAAAAGAGATACTGTCTTTAATGTAGCTAAATTATTTTATGAAATATGTTAGTACATCATAAAAAGAACTCATTCATTTATTTTATATGGAATGAAAATAGTACAAACTTTTTATCGATCAAATATTATATTTCCTTAATAAATAATTTTTAAGTTTGTCTTGATTCTCATAAATTAGTTCTGAAAAAAATTCTGCTACTGATATGAAGTTCAATTTGCTTGCAAATTGTTCATTAAAAGAAATATAAAAATTTACTTGTTTAAATATTTATAGAACATCTATTGGGATGAGCTGTTTTCTTCTTTTCATATAGCGAGAGCTCCAAATGTTCGAGTTTTTTATTCATCCTCTTCAGATATGCAGCATTTCGTTTCTAAAAAATTATAAGAAAAGTTATGGATTGATTATAGGAGATATTATTTATATATAACTTTCAAAAATTTTCTATTATATAGATAGATTCAAAAATTATATTGTATTATTATTAATTTCTGTTATACAGATAACATTCAAAAATTTTCAAGGTGGCCGTTACTCACTTTAAGAATCATAATTTCTTCATTAATTTTTGACTTCTTTTTTTCGCCAATTTTCATTTGAACCTGTTGTATGTTACTTCGCAGTTGAGTTTGCTTAGCTTCCAGAGATTTTTTCTTTAGTTCTAAGTTCTTAATGGTAACAGGATCATTTTCACGTTCCCCTATAATGGCACCATTTGAAGAGTTTTAATATATCTTATTTACTTACTTTCTTTAGGAAAGGAATACTCTACCATAAGACGAGGATAAATATATGAACGAACTCATTAAATTCTAGCATCCAGATTCAAAAATCTTGAAATGGTATAAAGCACACTATAATTATTGTAAATTACACTGCAATCTGAAGATCTGTTGTATTCCTGGAGGCATTTTAGTGCCCTGCCAACTTCTGGGCAATATTCTCGCTCCACAGACAACATTATTCGTCATTGGGCAGAGAAATCTATTCATCTTAGGAAGTGAATAATCTAAGGGGGTTCCTGGTACTTGAATCCGGGACCTCGTTCGAGGCCAGCGCGCTACCACTGAGCTAAACAAGTTCCTGATTAATTGTTTTTCTGAGGATGATAATAATAATTCATTTTTTTTTTTTAGCATGGAAATTTTGCCCACACCTAAATACTATATATTAAAATATATAAATAATAGCAATTGTGACACTGGCTGGCTAAAGCAGTCCGATGCCCCCTAAAAATTAGTGACTGATGAATTTAAAGTTTTCTGTCTTTTAGATTTCCTCACTTGAATCTGAATTATTTTTATAAATAGTTACAAATTAAGGAATGGTAACTTTTTTAATTTTAATTTATTTACATGGTATCTTTCTTAATGTATGTATTGTAGGAACTCTCTACAATTAAGTAATTTATCTTAAATGTAGTAAATAAATCAATTATCCTCTAGAGCCAATTTCAAATTGTAAGTGAACATATCGCTCTGGATGGTTTATCAGTTGAATAATTATCTGCGCTACTTTAGACATAGACTTAAGCGTAACTTACAGACCACATAACTGGAATACAAAAAATTGATTATTTTGGACAAAACCTTCTAACAATGATGATATATGAAATTATTGTATAATTAAAAAAAACAGCAGAAATACAACAAACTTTTTTTTAAATAGTCGATTATAACGTGTAATTATTCATTTATTATTCTATAACTGATTTTTATTTGAAATCTGGAAGCAATTAATAATTGCCGAGATATTTTTAATATTGCAACCGTGTGTATCCTCATTTAGTGAAACCTTGCTAATTCGATTCCATTTAGGATTCTCTAGCGATTATTTCTGCTTTACTTGAAAATATTTTATATAAGAGAAATAAAGAAGCTATAAACAATTCCTCATAATAATATTAAATTTGCTGCATCATTTATTATTTGGTTTGTCATGTCGTTGCCGTATTAACATTACAATCTTATTATTAACTGAATGATTGACCCTTCTTACATAATTTATTTAATTTTTTCTGATGTAAGCTCATTCTTTCAAACAAAAGATTCGTTGTGAGATCTTCTTTGTCTTTAACGATGCTTGCTTGACTGTGGTTTGTTTTTAATTCATCGATCTTGCATTCCATCATCTGCCAAACAAAATTATTCAGAATTGAAAGATATTGATTTAACAAATTTTTTTTTAAATGACATTGGCTTTCGCCATCCAGCCAGCACTATGTGTATCTCTTTGTTACTTTCTAATAAAATTTACCCTCTTACTAAAAGTTGTATTTCTTGCTTAAATTAAAGCGTCTTTCGTTTTCTTCATCCAATATATTCATGCTACACATTCTCACGGTGCCGGGGGATTTAACAATAATTACTAATTAGGGTTGTTTCCGACAGCTTGGTTTTTATTTTACTTCCCTTATTCCAGTAAAAGGAATTATTGCAATCGTATCGAAATTGAGTTTTAACGGAAATAAATGATGTTGATTACGAAAAAGTTGTGCTATCTTTGTGTTTCTTTTTTTTTTACAAAAAATATATCAAAGCTTAAACTTGGTATTCGGTTTAGGTACTACCACTGCATATGGCACGAAATCCGTAAACCGGAAGAGCATTTTTACTGAATGCATTTTTCCACTTTTTTACGATTTTCTCGAAAACGGCTTCAACGATTTTCTTTAAACTTCGTAACTATCTACATAGGTACATAAATGCCTATAACTTTTATTTTAAACATTTGCCTGGGGGAAATTGATTTTTTGGGGGTTCTGAGGGAACGTAGCGTTATGCTTTCCTCTGAAGTACCACTACAGTACAGTATATATGGCTTTACTACCTATAAAATATTAATAAGCATTTGTAGGGGTAAAGGATAGTCCTTTATTAATTAGCTTCAGTAGTATGTTTTCTTTATTTTATTCCTTGGACATGTACTCCATGGTCATATTCAGGAATGCTTAGTTAATTAGTAAAATATATAAAATCACTTTTTTTTAGAACACAAATATAACACTTTTCTTTAAATACTTTAAAGACAACAGCGCAAAGACCATCAGCAGAGTTCTTCAATATCAGTTTTATTCGAAATCTTTTTACAAAAAAATAATATAAGGGGGTTTGGGGCCATTCAGTTACGTTTAAATTAAAATGTAACATGGTAAACACACTTGAAACAAAGGGCGACCACTGAAGTACATATGTAATGTATAACTCCACTATCTTTTTTATAGCGTCTAAACTTGCATTTCAAAGAATTTTTTTTTTATTAAATTCTGGATTTTGAAAGTTGCTCACGAACTTCTAATATTTCACTTTTTTTTGGCAAAAGGTGAATAGCCTAGTTACAAGTTTTGCTTTAGCCTGTCAGCTCGTGTCGCAACAGATATAGAAGTATCTATTGCAACTATACTCTTTAGTGAAAGTTTGAAATTGGGCTATGTAATGGTAGTTAACAGAAGCACTCCTGTATACAACTATATATATTTATTTAGTTCATTATGTAATCTAAATGAGGAGGAGGATGGAGTTCACTTCTTGGCAGTATGTCCTATATTGGCCCCCTATAGGGTCAAGTGCTTCCTAACTAGGACTTTAAGTATAAATCAAGTAATAATCTCAATGGAAAGAACTGGAAACTACTTTATAATTACTATTGTGAAGCATGGCAGTATAGGGCTGTTTTAATAAAAGAATTTAATTATTAAGCGTGAACCACCCCTCCAAACAAAGAAATAAATGCAAAAAATACAGGTATAGTTAAAAAATAAAAACTAAAAGGCCACGACTCTGAAAAAAACAACAAATAAATGGGTAAACAGACAAATGATAAAATAAAAGTAAAAGAACTCTTGGCAGACAGTATTACCACGTCAGAATTAGCTTTTTTAAGTTCAAATTTGTTTTTATTAGAAAAAAAGAAGAAAAAGTTTGTTAATTTTTGAATGTTCTGTAGATTATTTTGTCATGAAATAAAGCTATTATCTATCTATCTGTATTTTTTAATATTATTTTAAAGTACCACTAATTCCTTTTGTATTCTATTGCTTTCAGAAATATAATTATTTATTTTACTTGAGAGAATAGCATTTTGATGATTTAAAACGGCACTTTCATCTTGTAACTTGTTGTTAACAGTGAAATCTAATATAAGGACATAAAAAGGAATAAATTAATAAAATGTTAAATTATGCATTATTCATCGTAAACAAATCATTTTTTTTTTTTACCATCCTGGCGAGATAATTTAAGTGAATCTAGTCGTGCTGCTAATTTACTATGCTCAGCAACAATATGTTTTTCGGTTTCTTTTCTTTTTGATATGATCATCAAATTCATAGTAAGTTGATTCTCATCCTCAGACAAACTCATTTTTATTCTTGCGAAAATTTCTTTATGCTTGTTTGTACTAGAATCTGGAAAAATCTGTCGGTAGGTATTAGGATCTGGAATTCAATTGTTTAAAAAATAATGAAGTTTAAATATCGATCTTTCGTTTGTTGGTTACAGATTAGGTTATTAGATTTTTAGGTTATATAACAGACGAAATAACCTCAAGATGTTTTTATGATGTTTAAGGCGACCCAATAGAGGATAAAAAATATATCTGAATCGAATTAATTTAATTATCTGTGGGGTAAAACTAAGTTAACAAACATGGTACCCAACTTCTATCCTTCGTATAGTCACAGCTATACCATGGCTACCTTTCCAATTACAAATTATTATTATTATTATTATTATTCAAAAGAGGGAAGGGCCAAACCCTGCGCTATATGTAGCTACCCCAAAATGAATAACAACTACCGAGTCTGGAACAAAATCCGAACCCAGGTTTCATCCACCTAAGTTTTACTGCAATCCGAACAAATCGGACCATGACCTTAGAAGGGAGCCCAAGAAATGAGCAAATCTAATACATTTTTTCGGATTCATTTTCTTCTTTCCCTTTCTTTTACTTTTTTTATACTTTTCAAAGCTTGGTTCATCACACTTTTACTGCGCTCCAGTTTCATTATTTTATTTTTTCACTTTAAATTTACATACAACTGCCGCATTAATAACGTAAATGTTACTAGTGTTTAAACCCTAGAACTTTTTAAAATTATAAACATATTTTACAGGTAAATCTACGTGTTCTTTTTCATCTTTCAACTTTTAAAGAATCGCAATGTGTGACACGGGTAGTACTCAGTCATTCAAGCTGTTCCATGCTACCTGGGGAATCACTCATTCGCGCTTCTTAAGAGACATAACTCTTATTGACCGAAAAAGAGTCAATAAGAGTTATTATAAATGATTATAACTCTTCTAATCATTTGTAAAAAATATATTCTTCGGGAGCTTAGGTATCGATGACCGAAAAATGAGTATAACGGGGCGAAATCTAATTTCAAAGAAAAGGCGAAGCAACAATTCGCAAGGTGGTATGGCAAATGTTTCAAAGCGCAAATAAAAAATCTGGTGTGAGGGAAGTTCATTGGCGATTGCCAACGGATTGGGAGAAGAGTTCATCGCGCACTAGGGTGTCCCGTATGAGATACATGCGATTAACTATTGTTATTTTATAGTTTACTAATTTGTCAACCACAGATCACAGGTTTTTACAAGGACAAAACAATTCAGATTTAATTAGCAACGCTTTATCTCTAGCTTAGCTAAGTATCCATATAAATCTAGCCTGACACATAGACACACTACTATACGCAATACAGACATACGGTACTCAATCAACTTCCCATCTCAACTCTATCATACGGGTTCAATCTCGTTTAGGTTCTCCAACCCTTCAAACACAACTTTCCTTGACATTGCGAAGTTTATTGATAATCAAAATTCTAGACGATAAGGATCTGGGACCGCAATTCGAATATATTCTTTTCGAAGCATTGACACATCATCTGGGACTGGTGAAAACAAGGACGAGTCCATATCACTCACAATCAGATGGCTTGGTCGAGCGTTTCAATAGAAAGTTATGCAACATGCTGAGTCATTTTGTAAATTGCCAGCAGGACCATTGCTATCTCTGGTTTTGATGGATATTGGCCTAGTGAACATGAGATACCACGGAAATAACATCATACCATGCACTCTTTGGGCGAAAAATACGGTTGCCAATGGATCTCAAACATTGGAGTCCAATGAAAGAAGAATCTCAGCGAGTATCTAAAACGAAGAGGCTGCCTATGAATGCGTTAGGCAAGAAGCAGAATTATTATTATGACACCAAATGCATGAAGAGTGATTTTAAAGAAGACTATATATAGGTTTGGTTTCCAGCTCCAGGACGCGGTACTATAAAGCTGCATCGGCTGTGCTCGGTTCTTATTTAATTATAGAGAAGTTGTCCTATAACATTTTTAGAGTATCGTGAACAGTAATCCCCAAGGACGTCAAGTAAACCGACTGAAGTATATCTGGCAACAAAATGAAAGGGGAAGAGTGTAATATACAATATACATAATTAAAAAAAAAAAAAAATTATATTTCTGTATAAAAATAAACCATATGTATGATCCATGTTTTTTACGAAAAGCATTGTTTTAAAGACACTAAGTAATAATAAATAAAGTTCAGAAGTTTCTAATTATGTGTTATTTTTAAATACATTAGATTAAGCCATAATATTAAAATTTATCAAGAAAATTTCTTTAAAATTACAACATTACAATGTTTACTTGGAACTGCCAAAAACATGGTGGTGGGAATTTTGCTTTCATACCTGAGCGCCTTATGTCAACAAACAAAGCTTGCGCAGATATCTAATCTAATTGTCAGAACCCCCAATATCCCTCAAAATATTTTTTTCAGAAAAATGTTTAAAATAAAAGTGATACGTTTCCAACTATGAAGCAAGCATTCCTAGTTATAGAAAATAATGTAGCTAACTGTTTCCCAGAAAATTCCAAAAATATATTCTGTAAAATGGTACTTCCGGTTAACCGATTTTCTTCAAATTTGGAATTCTATCAATGCTTCGAATGTGTATTAATATTATGTAGGTGGTAAAATCCATATATTATACTGAAGTGGTACTTTAGAGAAAAGCAAAACACATCCCCCAGAACCCCCAAAAATTAATTTTCCTGGGAAAATATTTCAAATAAAAGTGATAGGTATTTATGTGTGTGTATAGTATGCGAAGTTCAAAGGAAATTGTTGGAAAATCTGTTCACATATTATACAGACACAGACCATTTTCTATCACAACCACTTTATTGGATTCAGGGGGCCTCAAAACATGTATTTCCGGTGAAAACTCGATATCGAAAATCTGGCACACAATATTTCCTCTTACTAACAGTAAGAGAAAGTAATATATGAAATATAAAGATAAACTAAATAGGAACATAAAAACTAAGAAATTAATAATAATTGGATCTATTTTTAAGCTGTTAACGACAAAAAGAAACATCATTAATATTTTCCAGGTTATTAACATTTAAAATCTCTTCAATTAAATCTTGATACGAATTAAAACACTTTCTATATTCATATAAAAATTGAAATCTACAAGAAGATAGAGTGGGGCATTCGAATAGAAAAAGATTTAAATCATCGAATTGTTGGGTAGTACATAACTTGCATAATTTATATGGAAAAAATGTAATCTCCACATTTATTCGAGGATAATTTTTGGAGACAAGATATATCTGAGCTAACGCTCATGGCTTATGGATGTTCAATTAAATAGTAAACAATTATCTGAACAACCGAGGACATACTAATCAATAATGGGAGGAGTTTATAACAGACTGAATATCCAGAGTAAATTATTTCTTAATGCTTCAAGTATATCATCTTTATAAAACATAATCGTGTAATTGCTTTGTTTGAGTATATGATTATAACCAACATTTCTGAGATAGCTTTTCAAATGAGAAAACCAATTTAGAAGGTGTTTTTAGAGTGAATGTCCAAAGAAGTTAATCTAACAAGATGTCTGAACGCGTAATGTTACTATAACTGAGCACATTCAATTATATTCAATTATTGCAGGTCCCAGATTTCCGACAAATATAACAGAACAAATCTGCCAGAGATTTCTATAAAACACATTTGGTATGCCAGAAATCTGATTTAATCGTTTTCATCAAAGAAAGAACTGCTGTATTAAAACGGGCCAGAAAGTAATTCGCTGCAGAGGAAGAAAACGGAACACCAAGATATGTATAAAAGTAGAGTAATATTGTATGTTTTAGCGCACTCCCTCGACTCGTCCCTTGCATCCAAAACGGTGGGCTGGCGGGTGTGTTTCCTCCCTTCCTCACCTCTTGCTACAGCCTCTGCTCCAGCCGGTCTGGAGAGAGAGGTGGTTTTTAATCTTTTTCTCTGTAGTTGTGTGTGGGTAGCATTGACCTCGTATATAAAATTACTATACTAAATTACTACAGAATTTACTTTAGTCTGTACTATAGTAAATAGTATGTTCAACTTGCTCTATCCCACTTATAAAAACGGGTTTTATTGTCGTTTGCATTTATTGCATGTGATGTATATATATATAATCTAAGTAACTGAAGGTCAAGTTGACGTTGTAGTGATCACACTGTATAGAGTAACGCCCTTCCTTTAAAGTTTATTAAGTTCAACAATTAAAAAAGTGGTAGGGATTTTTTTTAAAAGAAAGGTTTTACTATTTCATTCATGTAGTTCATTTATGTAGTGCAACGATGGCAGATCTTTGGAAGGAAATAACAACCAGTGACAGTTATCAAAAATTTATTTCCACGTTATCCACTATCGATTTAGATAATTTTGAATTGGCACAAAAATATATAGACTTAAAACGAAAATTACTAAGAATGGAAGAATATGCAAAAGAGTTCGTGGAAAGAGCCGCTAATAAACATTTTAAACAATGCGTTTGGTCAAACCCTGACCAGTGGTGTGGACCTGATACATGTGAATGTTTCCGAATATCATTTCTATCCAACAGCATTGAACGTGATTTAAATGATATTCTTGGTGGAGGGGATCTTTGAGACTCAAGAAGTTCAAAACAGTGCAAAACAGTGTTCAGTTGCATTCAGCATCATGGCAGCGAGTGAAATTGGTTTACATTTAACCACAAGTTTTCCTCTCAACAGACACAACTCTAAGACTCTAATAACTGGACTGTCTCAAGATGGTGTACCGCTGATAGCTTTGAAAACCAGAAAAGTTATTATTTATCTTAAGGTAGATGATTGGTCAACTTTGGAATCTAACAAGCAATATTCTGATGAATTCTTTGATAAGAAAAAACAGGCTTCTCCAGACTCAATCAATCTTAACAGCGCTAATATATTTTTCATTACATCTAGCCACAAGATGATTTCTATCTAGGGAAAAGCAACTTGGGTGGAAGATCTTCTCAGTTTTCAACCTACTACCATCACTCTTCTGAGAAATGAATATTTCAAACTTCAAAGCATCTTTACGGATATTAGTAATGAGTTAAATTATTTGTCAAAACTCTGTAAACCCAATACCATGTTGCCTTATTATTATAAAATTGTGCAAGATCAATAAAAGCCATGTGTTTATTAAGTTTTTTTTCTCATTAACCCATAATTACATGTCAACGTCTGTTTGAAACATGTTTCAACTGGTTCAGGAAGGAAGGAATGCAGAAGAAACTCAGTTAACAGAAAAAACATCTTTAATTTAGTAAATCACGTACACTTATCCAAGAATGTTTTTTATTAAAACCCAACCACTTTACATAAAGCTTATTATTTTTACGTTTTAATACTTTTTCTACAAGATATACATCTTTATATTTAGTTTTCTGCAGTTCTTGTGTATAAAATGCTCCCTGAATAGGCTGTCCGGACAAATCTTCCAACAAGTAAGTATATGGAACTGTCTTGCGCACACTTTTAATTTTAAATATTTGAGCACTCCAATTGGGCGTATATCCTCTTGTAAAAACTGTTCTTCTCTTTGAAACACGTACATAATCTCCTTCATTAAAACGCTGTTTATCTCTTCTCTTACCTTTAGAAGAATAAACATTAGCTAATAGAGAAGCTTCATTGGTGGCATTTACTTGTGATGGTTTCATACCAATCGTACGGTGTATTTTATTGTTGTAGTCATTTATCAAATCAGTTAAATATTTTGTATAATTGTAGTTTCCTCTTAGACTGAACAGTCGATACATCATTGATTTAAATGTTCTATTAAATCGTTCAACAATAGAACTTTTAATCTGACTATAGGTACTGTAATGATTTATATTGTACTTCTTCATTAGCTTCTTGAATTGGGCATTGTAGAATTCCTTACCATTATCTGTTTGAATATTTTTGGGAATTCGTCCACTCAAATTTAGAATGTTTTCCATTGCTCGAGTGACATCTTGAGCACCTTTAGATTTCACAGGTTCTACCCAGGCATACTTGGAGAAACAATCAATCACTGCTAGTATGTATTTATAACTATTATTCTGGCGAGCATAAGGAATCATTTCTATTAAATCTAACTGCCATAAATCGTCAATACCCTTAAGAATTATACGTCTTCTAGGATAATGCACTCTTGCTGATTTATGAAGTTCATTGACGACGACCTCCTTGAAGGACATTTTGTATGAATTGTTTAAGGTAGCCTAACGTTACAACATCAGTATCATTTACAGGGTCTCTCACGTTTGATATTTTTCTCCCTAGAGCATTGTATATATTTGTAATGGGAACACCTTCTTCTGTCCTTGGAATGGTTAAAGCGGTACTTTCCAAAAATCCTCTTGTCACACAATCATGTTTCTCTTCAGGATCTTGCACATTAATAATACGCTTATTACCTACGTTAATATGATTTGTTCTCCAGTTAGCTATATTAGCTAAACTATCAGCATATAATTTATTCACTGCATCATTTCTTTCTTTGGGTAAACTGACGTTAATTACACGTTTATTACTTACATTCACTACATCCTCCTCTTCATCTATTAACTGGTTAAGTTTTCCTATAAACTTGGAATAATCATGGTGACCAAACTTATCAACCGGCATGTTGAAGTGTTACTTAATAAATGACTCCAGCTTCTCGCAACTCTTCAATTATAGACTGAATTTCATTCTCATGACCCGTATGACCGGCAGTGGTTGACGCATATAAAAGCCGAAGTCGGTCTACCAATTCATTTGGGTCATCCCAATATTCATAAATACTTTGCCCTTCCCACATACCTGTGCCACTGGTTTGTTTTGGTCTTAAAGGGTATCTAGATTGTGCTGGAGGCTTGGTTGCTATAAGAGTCCGAGGGCTTTGTGATGTTGATGTTAATAGTGATGGCGTATACTTTGTCTGAGGTAAACTTTTCTCTTTAGCGGAGGTGATGGGGAATGAAAATAGAGGGGCAATGATATTTTTGTACTTCCATCCTCGACTAGCACTAATACTTTTTTCATCACTAAACTGTTTTTTATGTGCATTACTAGTTTCCAAGATGTTTTTATAGTTTTCCAAATCTTTCTCAGAATAGTTGGTAGGTTGTTTTAAAAATAACAATTGAAATAAACCTGGCGTACCTTCATACCATTTATTATTTATATTAATATCATCACCATCAATAGTTACTGCTGCATTTCCTATGACCATTCCACCTTTAGGTACTACCCGAATACCGTACCTGTCATCCATATCTTTAGTATCCGAACTCATTATTTTCAATAGATAGGGTTGAACTAAAGGACCTATCCCTTTTTCCTCTTCTAAACTTTCTTGTAATTTCTCCATACCAAGTTGCTGTATTTGCTCTAAGGGAGTAATCTCCTCTTCAACTTCAAATGTTTCCTCTTCTTGTTTAATAGGGAAAACACTCTTTTTTGGATAAGTGTGTAGCGGGGTTGATGTATGAGGTGTTGCTTCCGTTGTGGTAGACGCTTCTTTTTTAACCACTAATGGTAGCGGTGTAAAGGGTTCTTCCTTGATTTTGGGTAATTCTTTTTGATAAATTAGCTCTTGAAGAGGTTTGGTAATAGGTTTCAAACTCCTTTCTAAATCCTCCTGAGATGATTGGAGACCTCTCTTCAGACTTTTTTGCGAAGCGACTTTGAAGCTTTAATAAGCTCTTTCGTAACTTTAGTATCCATGATGGAAATGATAGATTTCTATGTATGTGTCGGCACTATATATAGATAAATGTGTCCAAACCCTTCCGAAATCTGCCACTGTTTAAATCTCTTGTTTTATCTAAAGTTATAAATCCATGAGGCTCCTCCCAACAGATATTACACATCTGTTTAAATTTGTCAAATGAAATATTGGGTGAACTTACATGGTCACTGTATACGTGTCTTAAATTCAAATCATCCTGCTCGAAAAGCATGATAAAGTTGGTGTTATCGCGAATTAGGTGTTTAGGGATCCTAGCATAACTCTGACAAAGATAGAAGCAGTCTATCCATTTATGACGTCCCATACTGAAATATTTACGAATATTTTCCTGCTCATCCATTGAAATATCATCAAAAATTATAATAGAGTCTGGTTCAGCGTCATCAGGGTTGATTACCTGTTGAGTGGCATTTATTGTAAAAAACCCTATTTCTGGTACTAGTTTAAAAATCTTCTCCAAATATATATATTTCTCTTGTTGGAGTGATCTACTACAAATATATAAGTTTGCAAATCTCAATCCATTTGGTTGTAAAAGCAAACAAACCATAAGGTTAGTTTTACCGGATCCCGAAGTCCCACAAATAAGTGCTCGTAAACTATCTGGCAGTAATGATCCATGTCGATTTACTTTGAATTGTACTTTGATTTACTTTGTAATGGTCCATGTCCACCGTCCATTGAATTGGTCACTAGATTGCAAATAGGTAATTTTTCACTTTGCTTCTCTAAACGCATTTTTTTTTTTTTTAATTAGGGGAGGAGGATGCTATATAAATACGTTCAGCTCTAAATGATCTATCATAATGAGAAGGAAAACTGTTGGAAGAGGTCTTATAAATTCAGTGATCAACAAACTCCCATTCGAAGTGCATATACCTGGTTACAGATTTTGTGGTCCTGGAACTAAATTACAAGAAAGATTAAAACGTGGAGATAGAGGTATTAATCCCTTGGACGAAGCCTGTCGACTTCATGACATTGCATATTCACGGCATAACGATCTAGAGTCAAGGCATAAGGCTGACCTCATACTCGCTGACAAAGCTTGGCAAAGAACAAAAGCTAGTGACGCATCACTTGGTGAGAAAGCAGCAGCTTGGGCCGTGACGAACGCAATGAAAGCTAAAGTGAAATTAGGTGGGGGGAAGAAAAAGGTAAAAACTATAAGAGATGTTATAAGTGCAGCACGTGTAAATTCACCTTTATCAATCAGTAACGCGTCAAGGAAAGCTTTAAGAAAGGCGAAAAAGTATGTAGGAAAGTCGAAAGTAACAAAAATACCAAGAGTTCTACCAGTACCCAGATCTGGTGGTATTCTACCATTTCTGGTACCTTTATTCGCTGGGCTTTCTGCGCTTGGAAGTTTAGCTGGTGGGGCGTCAGCTATAGCTAAGGCAGTTAAAGATACACAAGTTGCCAGGAACCGATTAGAAGAAATGAGAAGGCATAATAGAAAAATGGAGGCACAGCAAGTAGGTCAAGGACTTTATCTTAAACCTTACAAAAAAGGATATGGCCTGTTCTTTAAAAGAGATTGACTACTTCCTAATAGAGCACTAACAGATATAGAGTTGATGAAATTTGCTAAAGATATTCCACATTTTAGAGGTATATACATGCGTGATAGGTTGCCAAAGTTTCCTAAAACTGATGAATGTGCAATTGTAAATTTAGATTCTGTACACAACGCAGGAACTCATTGGGTTGCCTATATTAAAAAAAGAAATAGAGTCGATTACTTTGATCCGTTTGGCAATCTCAGACCACCATTGGAATTGTTATGTTACTTAAATGGTTGTGACATAATGTACAATAGAAAGAGATTTCAAGATTGGAATACACCTTACTGTGGACATTTATGTTTACAATTTCTATATAATAATGCATTTTAAAGAATAAAGGATTCAGTCATGTCTTATACGTTCACGTTAACTGGAACATCCAGCGTTCTTAGTGCTGATATTTTCCCCCCAATTAATTTATCGGATGTTGGTGTTGGTGGCTATAGTGTTGGATTACTTAGCTTTCAATCTTACAACTCCAGACCCAACGTCACTGAAAATGTAAACAACAAATTTTATTATGGCAATGAAGTGATCAGTTTACCTACAGGTACCTATGAAGTTGATGCCATAGCAAATTATATAAGATCGCATATATCATCTCCAAATTCGATAAAACTGAAGGGCGACTTAAATACATTACAAACAGAATTGATGTGCACCAAACCTGTATATTTCAACAGAGAGCATTCCATTGGTCCATTATTAGGATTTACTAAACAACAGGTGTTAAAGGAAAAGGTTAAACATAAGTCCAATGATATCGTTAATATTCATAGCGTAAATACAATTGCTGTAAACTGCAATATAGCTTCAGGTTCATACAGAAATGGAAAACCTGGACATACCATATATGAATTTTCCCCTACAGTCCCACCAGGTTATAAATTAGTTCAGGAGCCTACTCCAGTCATTTACTTTCCAATAAACGTTGAGATAATTGACAATATTACGCTGTCTCTTACAGATCAAGATAACAATATAGTAGATTTTCGCAAGGAAGTAATTACTATTCGATTACATTTGAAGAAAAATGGGTATTGACTTTCGAAAGTATAAAAGCAACTACGTTAGAAGTAAACCATATAGTATTGAACGTACATCTCGTAGTGTGTTAACACCTTCAAACGTTAGATTTCTTCAACAGCAGGTAGGAGTTTTAGTTAAGCGGAAATGGAAGAGATTTTAAATGTTAATGCTGGCGTGACTTTCGAGGAAAGGATAACCGATTTTGAGTACCACACTCACCAACCTTATACGCAATCGCTGAACAATTCTGATGAAATTATCATTGCTGTGCAACAGCAGGACATCTACACCGTTCCTTCCAAGTGTTATCTCTACATTCAAGGGCAACTGGTTAAAGAAGGGGCTACAACTATAGATCCAAGTGAATTGAGATTAGTAAGAAATGGATTTTTGTTTATGTTTGATGAAATCAAATATCAATTGAATGGTGTATTGATTGATCATGTGCGGAATCCTGGAACTGCTTGTACATTAAAAGGTTATGCATCTCTTAGCCCAGACAAGGCGTTAGGGTTAGAAATGAGTGGTTGGATGATGCCTAGTGAATATGTGAAATTAGCAGATGATAAAGGAAATTTTGATGCTTGCATTCCCTTAGATATCGTAATGGGTTTCTTTGAAGATTACAATCAAATAATTTTACAAGGAAGACATGAGTTAATTCTACATCGCAGCAGATCAGATAATGATAGTATTAGGGTTTTTGGGGATCATACCAATGTCAAGGCTTCCATTAAACTAAAATCTATACAATGGAAAATGCCCTATGTTAAAGTTTCCGACGAACAGAAGTTAAAGTTTTTAAATTTCGTCAACAAAGGAAAAACAGTTCACATGGCATTCCGATCATGAGACCTAATAGAATATCCTTCTCTACCGGCTACAAAAAAGCACACTTGGACAGTGTAGTGTCTGTATATTGATTGCAGCAGTAAGTAACTTCATATGATTGTAACATATGGTATGAGATGTGGAAGTGAAAATAATAAAAAGAGAATTCACAACATTGTGTTTATTATATTTATAGTGGAATATAATTACTACTATATTACATTGGCGACGAGGATTAACTTTAAAATAACTGGTATACGTGGATGATCGTATTTTTGCTCGTCAACTGTTTTGATTAAATTTGGTGAAATGGATCTTAACAATACTGGTCTGCCAATATTAGATATTGAAAAAGCAGATGTAGCAAATCAATGGATAAGATGGAAAAGAGCTTTCCAGATTTTTCTAGAAGCTAATGGTGTAGAAGATCCGGTAAGGAAAAAAGCAATATTGCTACATTGTGCAGGTATGGCAATACAAGATATTTATTTTAGTTTTCCCCCAGAAAAAATCACTGCACCGCCTCTTAGCGACAAAGCAACTGTTGAGGATAAAAATAAGAGACATAATTTAGAATATGAGTTGGCATTAAATGCGTTAGATGAACATTTTAAGCCGAAAGTAAATGTTCCCTATGAACGACATTTGTTTCATAATTTGAAACAAGAGAAAGGGGAACTAATGAATCATTTTATTAGTAGGTTACGATCCCAAGCAAAAAATTGTGATTTCGGGGATATGTGTGACACGCAAATAAGAGATCAGGTCATTTCATCATGTTTTTCAAATGAATTAAGGCGAGGGTTTTTGCAAAAGTCAGATATTACGTTATGTGATATTGAACAAATGTCGAAGACATTTGAAGCAGTGTCGATACAGGCAAAAGTATTGGACGGAACTGAGAGACTTGAGGTTACGTGTAACAGGGTGAATTTTAAAAATAAAAAGGGAAGTAACCCTAAACAAGGAAATCAGTCAAAACCAAGCCCTCCAAAATGTTACAGATGTGGGTTTACAGGACATTTACGCACGGACCCTAAATGTCCAGCTCAAAATAAGAAATGTAACAGTTGTGGCAAACTAGGACATTTTTCTTCAGCATGTCACAGCCAAAGAAAGGGGACTAGTGAGAAGAGAAAAAGTGTCCGACAGGTTCAAGTTGATACAACGGATTCAGATTCATCATCTCTGTTTCATATTCAGTCTTCCTTAAATGATGAACCCATAATTCTTTGTAAAATAGGAGGAGTTTCCCTCAGAATGTTAATAGATTCTGGTGCAGGAGCTAGTATAGTGGACAAAGGGACTTGGGCGAATTTAAAGAAAATGGGCATTAAGTATAAAAATCCCAGTAAATCGGAGCATGGCCTTTTCCCATATGGACAGTCTCACCCCTTGACTGTTTTGGGTTCCTGTCAGGTAAATATCGAAATTGGGGACAAGTCTGCAGAAGAACGAGTCTATATTGTAAAAGAAAAAGGAATTCCATTATTAGGACGGCGAGTTGCAAAAAAGGTAGGCGTTTTCAAAGTTGGATTAAATGCAGGAGTAAATAGCGTTAGAAAAGAAGTAATTCCGTTGAATAAAGTAAAGGATATTAAAATTACAATACCCATAAAACCAGATGCAACACCCATTCAGCAACCGTATAGGAGAGTGCCAGCTTCTATTCGCAGACAAGTGGAAGAGAAACTTGATGAGCTTCTTGCGATGGACATTATTGAGCCGGTAAAAGAGTATTCACCTTGGTGTTCCCAACTTGTTCCGGTAGCCAAGCCTAATGGAGACATACGGTTGTGTGTCGATTTCAGAAGGGTAAACCAAGCTATTCTAATTGAAAAACACCCTATACCCACGATTGATGATTTTCTGCCACAACTTGCGGGAAGCAGTATATATACTCTTTTGGATTTGAGATCTGCTTACCATCAGTTGGAGTTAGAACCGCAAAGTAGACCAATTACGACCTTTCAGACATCAAAAGGTTTATTCAGGTTTAAAAGATTTCCTTTTGGATTAAGTTGTGCACCGGAAAGATTCCAAAAAACTATGGAACAGACATTAAAGGACTGTGAGGGAGTTTGTATTTTATTGGATGACATTTGTGTATATGGGTCTAATAGAGAAATGTTACAAAACCGAGTGAAAAAGGTCCTAACTGTTCTTGAAGAGAAAGGATTTCAATTAAATAAAAATAAATGCAAATTTAATCAAACGGAAATAGTATTCTTAGGCCATAAACTTTCGAAAAATGGTATCCAGCCTACAGATGATAAGATTGAGGCTGTACGGAACTTCAGAGAACCTACTTCGACAAGTGAGCTAAAAAGTTTTTTGGGGTTAGTAACATTTGTTGGACGATATATTCCAAATTTAGGAACCCTAACAGAACCATGAAGACGTTTACTTAAAGGAAATACGAAATTTGTTTTTGGACAAGAACAGCAATCTGCGTTCAAAAAACTGAAGGATATGTTAGCTACTTCTAAGACGTTGGCATATTATAACCCAAATTATGACTTGGAAGTGATGGCAGATGCCAGCCCTGTTGGGTTAGGAGCAATTCTTCTACAAAAAGGACCAAACGGTAAGGAAGTGGTGTGTTATGCTAGCAAAAGTTTGAGCGAGCAAGAAAAGCGTTATTCCCAAACAGAAAAAGAAGCCTTAGTTCTTGTGTGGGCAGTGGAACGTTTTCACTCATATCTTTATGGGAGGTCATTTATATTATTATCTGATCATAAACCGTTACAAGTAATTTTTGGACCAACATCTAAACCATGTGCACGAATCCAGCGATGGATGCTTAGACTTCAATCATATAATTTCATTGTAAAGTATATTCCAGGAAAGAGCAATCTCGCTGACCCGTTGTCACGACTTTGTCCAGTCAGAGAGGATGCCAACACATTTCAGAAGGACACAAATTTATATTTGTATAGCATTATGTCTGCAGCGATGCCAAAAGCCATATCTTTAAAAGAAATGATGGATGAGTCAAATAAGGACCAAGAAATTGACTGTGTAAAGAAATGTCTAATGTCGAGAAAGGAGCTCACTGAATATAATGGAATAATTTTGCGAGGTAGTAAAATCGTTGTCCCTTGGACATTAAGGGAAAGGATTTTAGAGTTAGCTCATGAAGGACATCCTGGTATGACTGCCATGAAAAGGAGGTTACGTTTAAAAGTGTGGTGGCCAAAAATGGACATTCAAGTGGAAAAAAAGGTAGCCACATGCTTTGATTGTCAGATTGTCAGCACAAACTTAAAACCAGATCCGATGAAGAGACGGGAGCTACCTGAAGGGCCGTGGGAGCAAATAGCAATTGATTTCAAGGGACCTTTGATTAACGGTAACCATCTCTTGGTAATTACAGATTATTACAGTAGATTTCTTGAAATAGAAGTCATGTCATCTATCAGTACAGATAAGGTTATTGGAAAGTTGGAACCTATTTTTTACAGATATGGATTTCCGGATTCTATAACTTTGGATAATGGATCGCAACTAACTAGTGAAGATTTTAAACAGTTTTGTGATTTTCACAATATCAAACTTTTCTATGTGCCGCCTTATTGGCCACAAGCGAATGGACAGGTCGAGAGATGTAACAGGAGTATCAATAAAATTCTCAAAATTGCCCAGCAGAATAAGTCTGACTGGAAGAAAGAATTACAAAGATATTTGTTCCAATATCGTGTTACTCCACATTCCACCAGTGGAGTCTCTCCAGCTGAATTGTTCTTCAGTAGGAAAATTAAGGAGTAAATTCCTTCTTTTCTAAATAGAGAACTAAAACCTAAAGAAGAGGTTAAAGACCAGGATCAATTTCAGAAATTTAAAGGAAAACTGTATAGTGATGCAAGAAGACGAGCAACACCAAATAATTTGAAGATTGGGGATGAAGTGTTAAGGAAAAGAGATTTTACCACAAATAAGATGCAGTCGACATTCCATGCCAGTCCATACAAAGTGGTGGAAAAGAGTGGTCCTGTTGTCACAGTTGAATCCCCTGATGGACAGCGACTCATACGCAATAGTTCATTTTTTAAACAACTTGCTAGGGGGTGTGATGAAGAAGAACCAAAAATAATTCAAAATGAAGGCAACATTTATGACAATAGTCTTCCAGACGTTATGAGAGTTCCACATGGAGAAGAGGATAAGGAAGTAGGAAGACCTAAAAGAATAATTAGACCGCCAGAAAAATTTAAAGATTTTATTATGGCATGATTTATTTGAAATTTTATTATAGTTTTAATGAGTTGATTTTGTTAATTTCGTTCAGATTAAAGTTTTAAGCTAGATTAGTAAACCAAAATGTTTTGTTTCTTTGAAGGAAAAAAGAGATGTAGTGTCTGTATATTGATTGCAGCAGTAAGTAACTTCATATGATTGTAACATATGGTATGAGATGTGTAAGTGAAAATAATAAAAGAGAATTCACAACATTGTGTTTATTATATTTATAGTGGAATATAATTGCTACTATATTACAGACAGTGAAAACTACAACAAATCTAGAAAAACCTCGATATATCATAATTGCGTTTCAAACCAACAAAAAGAATAATATACAAACTGATATGTCAGAGTTTAATCATTGTAGTATATCAAATGTTAAATTGTACCTAAATTCAGAGGTTTATCCCTATGATGATCTTAACATTGATTTCTCAAATAATTATTTTACAATTCTATATCACATGTATCAAAATTTTCAACATAGTTATTATGAAAAGGAAAATGAACCTATTTTAAGCAAAGAACAATTCAGAGATGAGGCTCCTATTATCGTAATTGATTGTTCTCGCCAGTCTGAGGCAATTAGATCATCTTCAGTAGATATTAGAATAGAGTTGGAAACGACAAATGAATTCACTGCTAATACCACAGCCTATGCTTTAATCTTGCATGATGCACTTGTAGAATATAATCCTCTGACAGGTTTGGTGAGAAGAATTTAAAGGAGTGGGGGAGATCTTATAGTAAAGTGTTGTATTGGAGATTCATTTAGTTTATCACCATCATGTGTGCAGTAGTAGACATTCAAGGCTATCAAGACAGTGATGGCACATTTATTGTTAAGGAGCTAGCAATCGTGGATTTTGTTGGGCAAGAGAAACACTGGATATTCAAGCCGCCAACATACGGTAACCCACACTCGTCACCCAATAGATGGATTTACAAAAACCTCCATAATATCAGATGGGAGGACAGTGATGTGGACTTTTCTGAATTAGATGATATATTAAAACAGGCTACAGCAAAGTATACCTTCCTATATGCCAAAGGAGATGAAAAATGTAAATTTATTGGTGATATAATTGGAAAAACTGTGTTCAATCTACAATATTTTGGCTGCCCTAAAATAAAAACCTTATCAACGTTTCAACGTATTGACAAGTGCAGCTATCATAGTGGCTCTAAATATAATTGCGCTCTACAGTTCGGAAAAATGTTAGCCAATTGGATGCTTCAAAATAAAGGTGGACTTTGCAAATGCTAATGTACGGGAGAATACTTTTGATGGATTCATCAGGATAAGAAGTAATTGTGTTCTGATAATGTTAGAAGAAGTAATCAAAGAACATAAATTGCATAATCATAATTGTATTTGGTTAAAAAAAAATGGAATAAAATAATTTTTTTAAATAATTGTTTATTTTTTCTTACCCATTTTATTTACCTATATTATTTAAGGAAAAATGATAAAAACAAAAATTACAAAAGAAGTATTTATTAATACAATAAGCAGTCATATTTTGAGATCACATGGTGATTATTTTTACAAACAATAGGAAGAAAGATATATACATCAAAGGATTAATAATGAAGCACAAATAATTATTTTGATTTCTACTTTTCTAAGGGTAAGTTAATATATTTAACACATGAAAAAAATCTATATTTTAATTGTTTCACATATACATAATAATATTCAGCATTAACACTACAATAGTGAATAGGTTTATATTTTTATTATAGAAAAAAATGAAAACAGGAATACAAAATGATTAATGTTCACATAATATTCAAACATCCTAACTTATTCAGTTTAAACTAATTACATGCAAAACGAAACTTTTACTAATGCAAAATTTGGTTAAAGCATAACAGTTTTATTCTTTATAACCAATTGCTTTAGTATCTATCCCATTATTATCATCAATAATCCGTATTGTCAAACGGTGGTAAAGATAATTTTTGTATTTCAACAGTGAACAGTTCATGTTGCTTTGATTGTATGCAGTTTACGACAGTTCTCATGGTAGTATTTTTTTTAAGACATTCAACATAGTCTTTAAAATGTATGTGTTTTTTTAGAGCAGCTTTTTGAATACCCTTTGCTTTCATTATTTCTTGTCCTTCGACTAGAATGGAATACATTTTGGCACGTAGACCAACAAATTCTGAAATGACTCTTCCACAAACCTCATCTTTGATTTTTCCAAGAACCTTTTTGTTTCTTGAACTATAGCAAGGATGATTGGTAGGATAATCCGATGTGTCGAAATATTCTATCATACTTAAAATATCTTTATACAAATCATTAGTTTTAATATAAAATATGAAGGAATCCGTATCCATGTACGTAAGAGTTAAATTTTCCAATCCAAATTTTGGTAACATGACTTCGTAAAAAAATTGATACATTACATTTTTCGACAGGTCCAAAATTGTCGATCCGATGTAAATTGCCCGGTCGAACTTTACTGTAGTTTTTTTCAGGTGTACTGCAGCCAAATTTTCGCTGTACATAGTGCGATCAATAAATGATGGTTTAGCAATCAATTTTTCCAGTAGTTTATTATCACTAACCAATTTAATGTTTTTTCTATTCCTAATATTCTCCATGGTTTTACCATAAACCGAATTATTGTATAATTTATATAGATCTTTATCAAATGTATTAGTTGCTGCTGCACGAAGTGTAGCGTTGTAGTCTATGTAACTCTTTAACCAGTTGGACTGTCGAAATTTTAGAATTCGATGAATCTTTTGTAATTGCAAACCATGTTTTATCGCTTGCTTTAAAGTTACGTAATGTACTATATAATTGTCTTTATCGTTTAAATTTGGAATTAATTTTCGTTGTCGGTTTACCACTAAATTTTCCGCCAAAAATGGTAAAGAATTGTGAAGCCGATGTAATTTCTTTGGATAAGCAATATCCACTTCTAAAATGTAACCATATTCACCATCATCTTCTGTTGTTTCTAAATTTAACTTTTCCGGCGATATCCAGGAAAATTCACCGTAAGGGTGGCATTTGGTCATAGAAAATCCATAAAGGTTATTGCAATCTAGATAAGATATGTAGTGGTTTCTAGATTTGAGTTATAGTCCGCTAAATATTGATTGTTTGCTTTATAATATCGATATGAAACTTGGCATATCCCTCCACGGATACTATTTTCAATAAACATTATCTGGTCATAATCTTGTAATAGCTCTAAACGGATACCAGTGAATTTAAGCATCGCATCCCAAGATAGTCCTGGAAGAGTATAATAATGGCAAGGATCCAGTTGATGAGTCTCTAGTGTTATGCTGCGGACATATTCAAAACAATCTGGAAGTAATAGTGTGTCTAGTTGCAAGTACTGATCACTATAATCACCTAATGTTTTGCAGTTGAATGTTGACCACACTTTTTGTGCATATACATAATCTTCATTTGATATAAACGTCCCAGTAAGCCTGCTGTAAAAATCCTGTTTTGAAGGTAAAGTTGTGACTTCCAATTTGTCCCAGGATGTAACATAATCATAAGGGAACACTCCCTTACGAGTTAAAAGTTTAACTTCTTCAAAATTATAAAATTTCTTTACTTCGATTAGCTGTTGAAGATTTTTTACTAAATTATCTAAGCTAGCAGGCATAAATCTGAATGTATCCAGAAATCTGACACTAATATCCTTATTTATCTGCTTGGAAAATGAAATGTATTTCTCCTCGGTATGGGGTATTACATCTATTCTTTTATTATCGTAGCCCAATTCTTTAATTATGAAATGTGAGTCATATCCACTTAAATTGTGAATTGTGAAACGGGCAACACAGATGGTACTTGATATCTTAAATTACAATTATTATGAGAAGCACCTCTGAATTTTCCAGTAATGTGGCAATGATCGCGTACTTTTTTATCATCGGTATTAAAAGCTTTGTTGCACATATAACACGCTCTTGCTGAATCGAATGAAATTTTTTCATATTCATTCAACGGAATCATTGGAGTTTTTACTTTATAAATTTTTGACACCTCTTCCGCTATACTTTTTATAAATTTCATGAAATGTGCCGGAGCATCCTTCCCTCTATAGATGTATGGCTTTTTAGGGAGATTATTTGACAGTTCTCCCATGTCATCAGTACATTTAACATAAGTACAAAAGCTCATTGCTTCATGTTTTTGGTAAGGGGTAGAAAGTTTGTCCACTAATCCTTTCTTTATAGGGTGAAGTATTGATTCAAAATCTGCATAAACTACAAAGTTAATACGGAGACCACGTTCTACATTTTCAAATTCTACATGAGTCTTTTCTGTGGGCAGTTCTATTCTGACAGGCTTATTCCTATTACATAATTCTAAGTGCTTAGCTAGTCTTTCTTCTCCTCTATTATATGTATAGTAATGAGTGAAACATCGCTTACATGTAATCAAATTTCTAGTACTTCTCGTCAATTGCCCGAGAACAAGACGTTCAAAATTGTGTATGTAAACAAAATGCTGCACACCTTCTTTATTGTTTATTATTAGTAAGTCTCTATGGTCATCAAGAGGCTTTTCACATACTTTTAGTGGGTATACTTGTTGATTTTTGTCTAAACCAAAGACATTAATGGACACACTGTTATTTTTTCAAATTTCCCTACATCATGCAATGGTGTAGGAAAGTTTATGCAAGAAAAATCATACCTATCTAGTAAACTGGAGTATTTACTCACCCTCTGGGGATCCTTTTGCACAAATTTTGCAAGAACAGAGTATTGAAAGCATTTACTGTCATAGTTTTTCACATTAATGCAGGCTTTTTTATTAGCTATTTCGGGTGGAAGTGGTATATATGTACTTCCTCTTAGTGGGTTGTACTTATTTACTTTCACTCTAATGCCGTCTATTGCTGATAAACCATCCACTGTTTTGTAGTTGACTTTCTTCTAATTCTTTCTCTAACTTTTCAAAAGCTTTATCAAGTACCGTGACAAATTTGATTCCTGAAATACTGTTTTATTTTTTGTTTTAAATGCTGCTTCCAATTCTTCACCCAACTGATTCTTTAAAATACAGTCTACAAATAGATTAAACTTAATAGTTTTATGTTCTTGGGTTTCTTTTTCTAGACGTTGAATAATTTTACTTTTGACTGAGTAAAGAAATAGCGGAAGATCAAAATTGTTGTCACTACGAATAAAAAAGGACTTAAGCCAACCTTCGAATCCTGTTTCGTACAGATGAATTCCCTCATCATCCGGTACCTGTGCTAGAAGTTCTTTTCTCTTAGGTTCTGATTTGGTTCTTTTTATTGTAGGTTCTTGCATACAGACATCTTCATGCCTTAACAAGTTGTGCAGATTGGAAAAACGGTAACCACAGTGCGAACAAATTCCTGTGAAGACATGAAGACAAGTTACTTCATGACGTCTTCTGTTATCTGCTCTAATAAAAAGCTGCCCACATTTTCCACAAACAAAGTTGTTTTCCATGCTTGCTCTTTGGTACTGGTAATGAGATATTTCCACCGTTTCCAAAATATATAAGAAATATTTCCGAAGGTCCGTTATTATCTGTCATCGAGTCTGTGACTTTTAACGAACACGATTTTGGTGGAAAACATTTAAATATTGTTTTTATAAGGTTTTAACAAGAAATGGTCCAACCACTTTTTATTGCTCTGTCTACTACCATGGAACTTATTTGTTCCGTGCAGGAATCACAATATGAACCCTTGATTAGTTACATACATTTTCGATTTTGTACATAAGTACTGATGTATAAATAAAGTTGATTCCTCCATATTCCCGACGTAATAGTATAAAATAATTATTTACAAGCAACCTATTCAAACTCTAACTTAAATGAGTTATTTGTACCGACCCCACGGTAAATAAGAACTACTTCCGATGATTGATAGCTATCTATCATTGAATCCGTAATTTTTAAAGCGTATGATTTAGGTAGAAAACATTTAAACGTTGGTTCTTCATCTTCTAAATTAACAACAACGCCTTTCCCAAATTTGGTTTCCACCCTTGTGAAAGATAATATCTTATACTTTTTATCCACTATCAGTTCCCTGATTGACTTGGTGGGTAGTAGATATTGGTTGGCTGAATTTAATACAGTCTTCAAAGAACTCATCTGCGAGGGAAAAAATGTTAAATTTATTACCTAAAACTTAAATATTATTAAACTAAAATTTAAAAACCTACATAAATATGAAGATTACTCACGGTTGGATGTAGTCTCTCAACAAATCTTGGAAACTGTAAGTGTGGAGCTTAAAGATCTCCGCTTTATATACACTGCTTTTCAACGTTTTTAACTTTTTTTGTTTTGTTTGTTTATTTGTTTTGCTTCCACTACTTTAGAATTAACTATTTTGATACAAATATAGTGTAGGTTAACATAATAAATGATGTTTATATTTAAATGAAGTGGAGTGCTCTCTGCATTTTTTTTTTCCCACTACTTTAGAATTTATTATTTTGCTACAAGTATAGACAATAATAAATGTAGGCTGCTGTCTTGAATTGCAACATCATGTTGTTATTTTCTATTTTTTTTCTTAATTATATATGGCTATGTTCGCGAGATTCATTTCCATGCAGGTGTGCATCTGCAATCTTTTGTAGTATACATTTAAATACGTAACTTTGTATTTTTAAATTTTCAATATATAATTTTATGTAGGTGTGTAGATATTCGTGAGATTAGTGCTCTATGTAATGCACCTATAATCGATGTAGTATTTTTTTTCCAAAGTTAATGAAGATTATAAATATAAGTACATAACTTTGTCCTTTTAAATGTTCATGTTTCTTCAATCTTTATTTTTAGAGTGGGATGGGGATTGTTTTCAAAAGTACTAACGTAGGTAGATAGAGTAGCTAGCATAGAGCAAGTTGAACATACTATTTACTATAGTAATTTTATATACGATACTCACACACACTTACAGAGAAAAAGATTAAAAACCACCTCTCTCTCTCCAGACCGGCTGGAGCAGAGGCTGTAGCAAGAGGTGAGGAAGGGAGGAAACACACCCGCCAGCCGACCGTTTTGGATGCAAGGGACGAGTCGAGGGAGTGCGCTAAAACATACAATATTTCTCTACTGTATAACTATTAGAAATTACGATTTTATTACTGTTATAAAAAAAAATCCTATATTTGGGTAGGTGGCCGCCACCTTTATGAAATGGAACAATAGTTTTATTTGTATTAACGATTAAAAAGTACAAGATTTTTTAAAAAGCTTGAAGAGTTTAAGAGAGCAAAATCGATTAATTATCGATGTAGATGGAACGAGAACGTGAGAAGGTTAAGTTTGGATTGAGAATTTGTCAGCCAATGCAGAATATCTTAGTACCGTCTGACGGGTTTAATAATCAACACTGCAAAGTTCTGAGCAACATTACGGTAACAGTTATTTCTGTAAGCTTTTAAAGATTTCTAATCAAAAGCGTTACGCTTGTATTCTGGAAAATCAGTGCCATATTTTTTGATTATTTAGGTTTTTGAGGGAGTTGACCGAAGTAAGAAATATGATGAATATCCCGACCATGCAGCAGGGGCAGGTTATGGGCCAAGTCATGCCGCCTCAGCAACAAGTTAATCCAATGGTGGTGAATCCTCAGGGTCAGCCAAACATAACTGGTTTACAGCAACAATCTCAAGAAAAACTTGATAATATATCTAAAGTTAAGACCCTTGTTGGGCCACTGAGAGATTCGTTAGCTGTAGGTATTTTTACAAATAATTGTTTGCTTTGAAGGTTAACGATAACATTTGCAATTGAAAATTTCATTTGGTTATTAAGTAAATTCTATTTACAAGGCCACTCTTAAGACTGCTGCACGTACTCTGCATCAAAATAGTCTCGTGGACATTGGTTCATTGTGAGTGTAATAATTAAGATGTCGTATGAAATATATTACACTATTGTACTCAATATACTAAATTTCATTTGTAGAAAGAATGCTGACGACTCTCCGCCACGATTTGATAAAAGTATGGAAGAATTCTACTCCATATGTGACCAGATTGAATTACATCTTGTAAGTATTTTTATGCTCGATTTTAATTTTTTATTAAAACGAAATAAAATCTTACCTTTTCACTGAAAACCTGAGCATCCTATATACTGAAGAGCTACAATAATTGACTTAAAACTAGCAAATTACCATAAAGATGCTAGTATTTTGACTTATAAAGCTAGTGCATCATAATTGAAACTTATTTTTGTTTATTTTATACGAATTATAGAAAACGTCGATTGAATGTCTTAATCAAGGGGCTAGTTCTCAGCGTTACCTGAACATGACGGTGACACCACAAAGGTCAGAACCTGTTCCTGGTCAGCAAGAGATGAATACACTCACTTATCCTCAATATTTAGCAACAGTTAGGACGCAAGTTTCTTTCGCTAAGGAGTTACATGATATGTTATTAGCAGCAGCACAGAACGTAACTTCTACGGAGTGATATGCATTTCGTTGAAACAAACTGCTCATTGAGATTTCATTTTCGTTGGAATAAACCTATTCGATGATGCTGTTTCAACTAAATTGTAAAGAAGAGAATCAAAAGATTGTGCACTTCGTTTGTTTCGATTTTCCAAGAACTCTAGTCAAAAATGATGTCTCAGATCTGCATCAACATTTTTTGTTAACTTATATTTTCATTTATATATTTAAGTAACTTCTTTATGTCTATGAAAATTTATTCCGAAAAATGTTGGGTATTCATTTCATGCGGATCATGACTATTTTTTAAATCTACTCTCACTATTTCTAATCAAAGAACGTGAATCAAGTTGTCCAAAGAAAGACTAATAAAGTAATTATTTTGTTTTAGTTTCTTCAAGTATTACCTAAAAAAGGCTTTAAAAGCGCAATAGCTTAGATTAATATTTATGAATCATGTTCATGCACCAAGGGTTTAATGTAAACAAGAGTTTGCTTAAGGAAGTTAAGGAATTACGAAAGAATAAAACTTAAATATATACACAAAAAAAAAATAACTGGTTAAGTTTTTTTTAATGAGGAAATTTTAATTTTTCATTGTATCAGATAAATTTAATTTGTAAAAGCCCACTTAATCTTAACTATTTACAATATTCTATTTATACATCTATATTATTAATATGTTGTTAAAATATTTCAAATATTTATACAAAAAAGAAATGAAAAATTAATTTTTGAAATTTTTGTTAACTAATCCTTAATACGATATAATAAGCTACTAACTTATTTGGAACAAAAATCAGAAAAAACACATATCAGTCTTCTGGAAGGGAATTGATGAGGGCATCAATCACTATTCTGGACACTGTTTCCCTGTTCGTAAAAATCAATTAGAAAAGAAATATAGCATTTTATGAATCATAATTATTTTTGTATGAAAATTAGTTTTTCTAGGCTACCTTAGTTTTATTCGATCTGGAAGCTTTAGTTTCCTAGCCATCCTGGCTAATCTAAGATAGTATTCTTCCTCAACACATTCATCTTGATTATCATTACTGTTCGATGAATTTGGATTCTGAAGAGACAATTTTAATTCTAATCTAGAGCTTATAAGCAGTAGTTTATTAAAGTTAAATAAATACATCTGCCCTAAATTAAATTATTTATAAAGGCAAATAACGTTTAACAGGTCTTAAGAAAATTTCCTTCCATTGGAATCTGAGAACTTTGGAGAAATCCAGCCACTTGGTTTGCATTTTAGAAGTAAAATGCATTTTCTCACAACGATAATTCGTCAGAGGTTTCACCACAATTTATACAAATTTATAAATATATCAATACGTATGTTTTTCTTTTCCTAGAATTGATATTAATTTCAAAGCAAATAAAAATCAATAATTTTAAGCAATCTACAAAGTCCCACTTTTTAAGAAAATCATCTTTTTTTGTTTCTATAATATAAGAATGTATATATATTACCCAAGCTAAAAAATTAGTTGGCTTGAAGAAACATTTAATTTTTTAAAAAGTTTCTTCTTTGGCCCCGCCAACTAATTTTTTTGCTTGTTTTTACTTAACAACAGCCAAACGTAAATATTGTTTACATTATATTTATTACTTTTTTTTAAAAATCAAAATGACGATGCTGAAAAAGTAGATTATTTTACCTTTATGACAATTGAAAGAGTACTGTTGCCACCATTCATCCTCCTATCTGTATCAGTTCGTCTATCAAATTCTGAGGAATTCTTTTCTAAACCAACTTCTGAATTCCCATGTAAAGTAGCAAAATGATCTGCACACGCATCATCTTCTACAATAATTGCGTCATTAGAAACAGAAATACAACATTTGATATTTGAATGAAAGTTATTAATTTTATCGGGACTCATTGGTTTTATATCTATTGGTGCCATTATTTTTCCTAAAGAAGACTTATTTTCAGCAAGTGATTCCCGGTTTCTAAGCTGCTCATGATAATTACTATTTCTACTTCTTAAATGGAACATTCTTGATGACGTAATAGTGTTACTGTTATCAGCTTCAATAACTTCATCATCATCACTTCCCGTTGCATCTATCACAGTCTCATCAATAGTGTAATTTATATCTTTTCTTGTTGGACTATCTAGTAACTTATATTTCTGGCTTTCCCAGTTGCTACCTTCACAGCTATTTCTACAACATACAAGGAAATTTTATTTTTTCTAAGTAATTTATAGAAAATGGTAAACGCAAGAAGTGTTAATTACTTTTTATATACTATACAGTATAGTGTAGTTTCATATACTGTAATTTTAACGTTAGTTCCTACAATTTCTAATGTATTGTCGCACTTAATATAAATGCTTAATATAATTACTGTCATTTGATATAGTAGTATATATAAATTGTTCAATTTACTACAGAAAGAGATATTACTTCAGGCTTGATCACTAAGGCAAATGAAATCCTGGTTAAAGGTAGAAAAAAGATTGTTAAAATAAAAAATTACTTCTTGATTCATGATTATTTTTTAAGAAAAAGAAATTTGTCCCACCTTGATCAAAAATTACGCTCCAAAATCTCGTTTATCTCAATCAATCTCATTAAATGTGGCTCGTTCGCTTCGCACATTTTAAAGGAAAATGATTAATTTGGAATAAAATTATTGAATTGGAAAGAAACTCCTACTTTAGAAATCTTTGGGCACTTGAATATTTTTGTGCCCTCCAAAGCAATGCTTTTTCATTGTTATTAAGGGTTTATTACTCTTATTTCACTTATCAATCTCGGATGAGCCATTTTATTCATAAATCATAAAAGGTTTCGGAAAAAACAGAGATAGAGATAAATAACCAAAACCCTGAATCTGTGAATTATTTATTAGAACATTTTTTTTTTTAAACGGAACTTAAAAGTCTAAATTCCGAATCACTTAAAATATTCGAAAGGGATGGAAATTTCTGTTACAGAGGATGAAAATCTAGAAAACATACTAGGTAGATTAAAGTCCTAAATGTAAAAAGAGTCATAAAAAATTCGGAAGGCAATCTGCTCGAAACTTGTTTTCGACAGTCAGGAGTCTTCCGAGACTCATCACTAAGTATATGCTAGGTTTTCACGGCTTCCTGTCTCTAATACCAGTTCTCAGCGTACAGCTACTCAACACTGGGACATACAGTTGCAGTTGCGAGGTAAAGTAGACCTCGATTTGCAGGTCGCAGTGGAATGAGGCTCGCCCCCCCCCGCTCTATTCTATTCTGGTTGCAGTTGACACTTAACAAATTCTCTGCCAAGGTTCACCTGGTTACAGACATGCCTTACATAGAAAGAGGAAAATAATGTAGCTAAAGCGATTTGAGGCTCTACTTTTATAGGAGGCACCTGTATAGTTACATTACTAGATTACTAAAAGCTAAGGTTTGACTGTCTATAGTAGGAAGAATTTCCTTCTCTACCACTTTTATTCGAGAATCTTAAAGGAAATTTTAGCCACCTTCATAAACAAGACAAGAAAAAAACGGTTTCCAGCGAACTGCCGATTCCTTTCCTGTTGAATGCAATGGAGAACTGCTTCGATAAATGCAAAAAAATAAAAAATAATAAGCTGTTGGAATGTTATGCGGTTTAGATTATTGATCCGGGGAGATAAGGATGAAACATAGAGATCACTGCAGGCATAACATCGTAATTCTCTGATAGAAAAATGGTAAAGCACTTAATCTCATCACGTTAAAAAAAAAACATGTACAAGAGCACGAAGAAAAGAAAATTAACCTGTCGAACGGAAAAGTGGTCTGTGTATGAATTGTGAAAAGAACTGTAATACTGAGCATACGAATGAATGCACAGCGAGACAATCAAAATGAAATTCTGGAAGACTACGTGTTAAGTGTATTCCTAAATCTAACAAAATTTCTATGAACAAATATAAGATCGTACACAACTATCAGTTTAGATGTACTTCTGCGCGATATATAGATGTTGCTACTTTAGGAGCGGTTTAAATAAAATCTTAAGAGTTATTAAAATTCAATACAATCATATAATAGATCGTGAAGACGAGCGTGAGGGTAATCATGAACAAAAAAATTGTTTTCGATCCGGTAGAACTTAGTAACTCATTTAATAACAAAATACAATATGGGGGGGGGGGGATTAAAATTCTATTCAGTCGTATCACAATTAAAATTCATGGCTACTGCTGCAGTTCAGAGAATAGGACAACAATGAAGTATAGAGTCAATTGCTATATTAGGTTACCAGTCGTATTATCCTGAAAAAGAGAGATTACTAAAATAATTCCTTAATCCCTCATATCGGCCAACTGTTTGTATTGTTGGGCATGTAAAACATATGAAAGAATGATAAAGCACAGATTGAATGGGTGACTGAAAACTACCACAAGTTTGCGGCACATATACTAGGGTTTAATATTATTTTATTATTCGCCTGGCGAAGGACTAGTTTTATCACAGCACAAACAATCTGCCAAATTATGGATGGGTGTTTCTTGCTCTGCCTCACAGACTCTACCAAAAGGGGCCTGACAAGAGCCCCATTACGTAGAGGTGTCTCCTTAAACCACAATGCCCCGTAAGGGAAGCTACTAGATGCCTAAGAGAGATCTGGGAAAGACACAACATCATCTCTCTACAGCCCTGTCCGGATCCTCTGTGAGCATCTTAGACTGCCGACAGCTCAATCAGCTCATCCATGCGTACAATGGTGTGCAACTATCTACACTGGAAGCTTGACAGACATGTGCCTAAAGACACACCAACAGCAGGCTCGGGATCAATGAAAGAGAAAGAGGCGCATAATATGACAAACCTACCCACTTCTTCATTTCCAAATGACCAGGTGCCCAGATTAGAAGCATATACCACGAAGAAAGCTTTTCCGGTCTTCTAGAACATTCTAGTACCAACTTGGAAGTGAGACACTCAAAACTCAGCGCCTTCAACGCAGGTTGACTGTCCGAACAGATACAAATACCTTTTAAGTTAGTTTTACATACCCGCTCATCCGAAATACAACAAAGATAGCATACACCTCAGCCTGGAAAACAGTGGTCTATTCATCAAGAGATATTACCAAGTGATCAGTTGTCTCAAAATAGACCGCAAGCTCCAGAACCTACCCTGGGGACCTATCAAACTTCCCTAGAATGTAACCTGCTACTGTAAGAATGATCGAAAACAAAGTCTTGAACATTCTATCAGAAGGAAAACTTGTAATAGAGGCCTTTAAAAGCAGCTCGCGATGAATGGTAGAATGACCATATGCTTTCCCTACCAATTTATAGCGGGCTTTCATTGCCAGGTTTTTCACCTCCACCAAGAGCGGTGGAATTCCCAACAAAGTCTCCTTACCAGCTGAACGCATGGTCCGGCACCGGTCATCACCCGACAAGACAAGCACTGAATAACCTCAAGCAGCAGTCAAGCAGACTTATAATCAGCTGTTTTCAGAGCTTGGTCTAGCTCAAGGAGCTGTACTTGGTCCGATAATGTTCAATACATACACTCAGATTTGGGAGGCTAAACCTGGAAATTTAATTATTCAGTTTGCTGATAGTATTACTATATTCAATAGAGGAAAATATTAAAATAAAAAATGGAGCAGACCATGCACAACCTTAAGGTTTCGTATAGAGAAGTGGTGTAAATAAAAGGTTGTCGAAAAAGCCGACAGTATAGCGAAACAAGCCATTCAATCTGTGGAATATATTCCCGTATCTAGCTTAGGAGATTTCTAAAGTTCTTTAAAGAGACGCATAGCAAAAGATATGTAACTACGAAAAGGAAAAGAAGGTGGATATAGAGCCTAAAATCCCCAAAAAGCCAAGGTTTTTAGTACGGAGCGAGAAAGGCAATTTTACACAATAATGAATTGTGGTTTAATCATAAATCTCATCTGTACAAAGAAAAATCTGGAAGAATAAACTCATACGATTTAATGGAGAAATTTTTCTTTAAAACTGCAGTGTTTACAAACGTTAAGTTGGGTTTGCCATAAAAAAAGTTGGTAGGGTTACACATATCATCATCATTCGTGGTGGTGCAACACCCACGTGGGGTCAAGGCCTCCTGTGGGAGGCCTGAACGTCAGACATCTAGGAGTTACACTTGTAAACTTGAATTTGACTTGTGGAGGCAGCGCCTTCTGTCCCAACAAAGCTTAGAGTGTCTGTTTAAATTGAAACTTAAGTGAAAGGCCCCCCAGAACCTTCTAAAATCAGTTTCTCTCCAAAAATGTTAAAAAATAAAAAAAAATTATAGCATTTATGAGTGTAGATGGTAAATCTATATACATGATATGGATAAAGTGGTATGGCCGGAAACAATATGGCGGTCATTAAAGCAAAAGAAGCCATCACCTTACAGGAACGATATATTAACATATACGCGCCTCTTATATAAGAATGATAAAAAAATCTGCCATATGAAGTGGAAAGAAAATTACTCCTTATCAAAAATAAAAAAAGTAGATTTTATTCATCCATCCAAGCTTCAATCCCCAGGAAATCAGAAATTCTGCGAGAACAGAAAATTCTACTCCATATTGTCAGACTAAGGTTCAATCATAACTATTCTCCTCACCATCTATCACGGATTGGTATTCAAATAGATCCATTATGTACATGTGACTTAGAATCTATAGCCAATAAGAACCACAATCTGGCTTGCGATCAAAAACAAACGGTCGAGACCAGTTGTGAACCTCTATTGTAAAGTTTGGATGTCCTCTTCCTGCTGATTTAGGCACTATGCTAAGTTACGGAGGAGGCTGCTTATACCCCTACTTATATAACTACATAAAAATAAATAATATAAAATTCTAAACTAGCAATAATTATGTATAAAATTCTCGCCATCTTATAAATTCGTATTTAACCAAGTGTTGTCAAGCCGCACTAAGGGCTTTGAGTAAGCCTTGGTGGAGTTCGAAATTAGTGGGAGAATGTAGGAGAAGGCTTAACGCTTTGGCTCGGAGGGGTAAGGTGCATCTCTATTGGATACCCGGACATGCGGGAATAGAGGGCAATGAGAGGGCGGATCGGCTGGCCAGGGAGGGATCATCATTACCATTTTGTGGTCCTGAACCAGCCCTGGCCGTTACAAAGACGTTTCGTGACAAACAGATTAGACTTTGGGAGACGAGAGCTTTGGAGAAACGCTGGGGGGATACGGAGGGGTGCCTCCAAGCTAAAAGATTCATAAAGGCAAGCAAGCAGGGAAGTTCGGAGTATCTCCTGTCTCTTAGTAGGACGGGTTTGAGGACCGTGGTAGGGATAGTGACTGGACACACTTGTTCTCCAGTCACTTGTTCAACATAGGGAGGACGCCGAGTCCCATTTGTCAGAACTGTGATGACGGAGTTAGGGAAACGGTGTATCGCTACTTATGTCAGTGTCCCCGTTTCGCTGGAACTAGGTTTCGTATATTTGGGAGGACACCACTCTCGCAGGACTGCCTGGGCGAGTTGGAGTTTAGGGATATCTTGGGATATTGCAGATTAACCGGCAAGTTACCGGGGGAGATTAATTAAGGGGTCACGGGGGGATCGGGGGGATAAGAGCCACATAGGCTTAGGTCCCGCGCCTTTGGGCACCCGTTTGATAATAATAATAATAACCAAGTGTTCATAGAACATTCATCAAAATAATAGATCAATGATGCCAAACAATTGGAAGAACTGAATGATGCAAGAAAAACAGGCGAAGCTAAATATAGGGGAAGTCCAAGGTGAAATTAAAAGGAGTGCACTAACCTGGAAAAAGATTTTTATTAAAGCAATAAAGTATGTTTTGTGGTCATTTGCTCAGTTCAGGAAGCAAAAAAAAAAAAAATTTTTAGAAAATCGATGGAGTCGTTTTCAAGAAAATCGCGAAAAAATGAAAAAAACATTGTGTGAAGTCGCACTTTCGGCTGATGGAATTCGACCGAATCTTTCGAGCAGAAGCGGTGATAGTACCTAAACGAAATACTAACTTTGAATTTGCTAAGGTGTGAACTGCTAAGATTTGAGACACTTTTTTCACATACGTCAAACCATTCGCATTTTTTTTTCTCAGGACACGTCCAATGTCCAAAGATATATTTCCGGTGAAAACTCAATTTCGAAATGATAGCATTAATTACTTATGCTTGCTTAAAAATAATGTAAAAGAAAAGTGGAATGAACATGGCAGGACTCACCCCAAAAACGGTATGAGAAAACTCATATGATCTTCATATTTCCATTTGGCTAAAAAGGGTACTTGTGCATTCCGGTGTTTGAGTCGTCTTCTTCGAGCATTATTATAACTATTTCTCAATTTGCACCACATATCTCGGCACTCCATGGCTACATGCAATAATGATTTTTATTGGATTATATTACTTCAAAAATAATAGTTTTACATAACAATTCTGTTTTCTACAATGTGACATGCACCTGAGAATGTTGCAAGAATTAAAAAAATACAACATAAATAATTAAATGAGAGAATCCTTTTTTCCAAAATAACAACTTGTTAAATATTCAAATGGGAAACATCTCAGTTTCTCTCTTTTTATTAATCAAAGCTTATGTATAGCAATAACACTATTAAGGTAAAGAAAAATCTGTGCCTCAAAATTTACAAACTAGGTAGACTAAGTTTAAAAAAAAAAGAAACAAACTCAGAATATCAATTCTCAATTCCTTATTTCGTTTCCATAAATTACTATTTACCTGTCAGTCCAAGTTCTGTTGCTATTTCTTCCCAAGCTTGATTTCTGGCCTTATAATCTTTGTAGTGTGCTAAATTTATATCATAAAGTACTCTTTTGTCCTGCACTTTATAAATTAATATCTCTTCCATTTCCTGTGGGATTGAATAGTTTTTTAGAAAAATAATACTGTTAGACAGGGACATGTTTACAAAACATATATACTCACATTTTTCATCATGCTGGCACGTTCTTTTTTTTATAAGGCAAGGTAAGATGTTTTAGCACCCTCGATCACTTCCTAAAGATCATCTTATACTTAATCGTACAATTATTTCTTTGTTAATGTAGTATTTATCGTCAAGAACATGTAATAAAGATTATTAATATAACAATTAATTATAGGGGGATAGAGATATATGCAAATTTTCCGTTTACAACCTGAGTTTGTTTATTTGGGAGATTACTTTTTAAAAAGCTCAATACCCATGATATAAATCACTTGTATTGGATCTCTACAGAATTTAAATCAATAAATAAACTATTGATAGCCGCGAAATGTGTCGAGCTATGGTTCAAAAAAATAAAAAATGAATGGACTTCCGTGAGAAACAAGAGCCAAGATCTGTTATGTTTATGTGCCCACTATATTGTTGTGTCCTAAATTAGATAAAATATATGTGTTCAACCATTTGCATTTTTCTTTCATAAATCCTGTCTACATTTTAATTTTTACCAGCCGCCGGATTTTTCCATGCTGTCAGTGTATTTTGTAAAATTTATTTTGAGAATAAAATACTATTATTATTACAATTTTAATTTAATTACAATTCATGAACTTTAATTTATTAAGTGAAAGCCTCTTTTTTGACAAAGTAATTTGTTTAACAAGAAAATTTTATTAACGTTTTCGTTAAACATCAAAAGGAAATATTTCAGTTTAACATGTATATGTTTCTTATTTTTGGTAATAAACAACAAAAATTACTTAATAATATTTTACAAGCGGAATACATTTATGTTAATCTGAAGTAATGTTTAACTTATTATCTTATTATTAACTCTCAACATTTTGCTATTATAATTTTTTGTCTTTTCGTAAGAATATTCCATTGTTAACATAATTTATTCATATTTATTTAAGCTTGCTTGTAATAATTAATATAGCGTAATGAAATTAAGTTCAAATTCTAATAGCCCATAATCTTTACAAAGTTATTTGTAATAAATTCCCTCATAGGATACTAAAAAAAGTTGTTTTTATATACGAATCTATAAAATAAGCTTGACCATCTGTTTTTCAACATAAAAAAATAATCACTCATGTTCGTAAAAGTTTCAGTACATTTTTTAAAAAAGAAATATTATTCATTTATGCAACTTAATAAATTTATGTTTAATGAAGCAAACTTTCAAATAAATCGAGTAAGTAATTCAACAAATGTTCCATAAAATAAACTGTTAAAAGTTCATTAAGATTAGTATTCCTGACTTAAAAGAAATTTGAACAAGTAACAGTACCGGTAATTAAATTAGAAATTATTCATAATTGAAGTAAATAGATAATCTTCTTACCTCACATTAGGTAAATATATCAACGATCTAAATTACACAGGAATTTGAACCTTGACACATACTAATGAAAGCATATATTGATAAGGGGGGACTTTTGATATTTATGTTTGTCAACGAAAGATGAGATCCAGCCAATGAAAGAGCCAAGGTTAAGCTATCATCAGTTTTGCAATGCATATCTCACAGACATTGTTTAAACCGTATTTCTCTTCGAGTATATAGGCTTCTCAAATGACAAGTTTAAAAGTAGATGATCTTATACCTAGATTACAAGGTGCAACATTGATTCCAGAAAAGGTTAGTCATACTAATTTTTACTATAACCTTCCCCCAAAGAAGTATATTTTGTTGTGAATAGTTTGGTCATATTGTAAATTTTAGTTATTTTATTTTTTTTAAACTAAAATCATGTAAAAAAAAGATAACGAAAAGATGACATTGCAGACCTGTACCGATGATGGAAACTCTGAGGTGAGGTGATAAATGTTATCACTGCGATAAGTTATGATTCGGTAGGACTTTTATATTTCTTTAAGAGGTTGTTGTGTCAGCAGCTTGTATATGGGCTATTAATTGCATTAATGAAAATTATTAGACTTGAATGTTTTATAGAATTTGAATCGCCCAATTACTTCCGATTAAAATTATTCGATTCTTCCCCCATGAAATGACCGAACCGTTTTACTAGATAGTTTACTGAACGGAAATGAAGTAATTATGCTTTATAAGTTTTTTTTGCAACCATTCTGTGGTATCCAGACCTGCTGTCTGAAAGAAGCATGATAAATAAGTTAGTTTGATAATTTTATGTCATCCATGATGTAGGCTTACCATAATGACCAAGTTACTTTGAATTATAATATTATAATGTAAAATCCAACAACGTTAAACCTTAAACCGTGACCAACACTACCATAACACCCAAGTACAAAAATAAAATTCAATAACTAGAAAAAATAAAGAATAATAACTGGAACAATGACATAATAACTGGAACGCCATATAACCATGTACATCCATTATCATTATGAATAGTGAGTTAATTCTAATTTTATCACTTTTCTGTCCAATATTGAATAGTTAATAAATATTAAGTTTAAACGGAAGTAAATACTATGTTTGCATCAAGGTCATGTCTTATCTTTTTGATTGTCTTCAATAAAGTCTTGATAAAGTTTCCCTTCATTGAAGGTTTTGAGGCTTGTTAGAAATTGATTGACTTATAATAATTGTTTTAAAGGATGGTATTTTTGTTCTAAAAACTATCTTTATACTCTCAAATGCAAAATTGAAGGAATGGAAAGACTTCATTTCATTAGTCCGCAAAAATTTTTGTATATAAATTTGTGTAGGTTTCCTGTCTTGACATGTATTTATTTAATTCATTTTGTATGCTTTTTTTTTTAAACATTTCAAATCACTTCATTCAAAAATATCATTTAATCAAAATAGAAAAATATGTTTAAAACAAGTTAATAAGTATGTTAATATTGCTTAGAGCTTGTTTATAGTATATAATGCTGCCTAAATTAAGGATATAATTTATTTTTTAGTAATCATAGATTAGATGATATTTCGCATAATTTAGTCAACTGAACTAGTTTTACAGTTATGCTTTCCTTATGCCTTGTCCACACTGGTAGATAAAATCGCGCAACTCGTGTCCATGAACAAAGTTCTGCGATTGTCGATAGACAGTCGGGAACAATTTGGGTGTTCTACAACTCTCCATAGACAAAGATCACCCATTTCAAATAGAAAACTTGCGATTTGTTGCGCAACATTTCGTAGTCTGGACGTTATATGGTTTCCCGGAAATTCATGTGTGCTTGATGATTTTTCCCCCGATTTTCTTTATACTTTTTATGCATCTATAATCATGAAAACGTTTATGGGTAAATTGGCAAAAAAAAAAACCAAGGCACTGCGGACTAAAGATCTTGGGCTCCCTTGGGTGTTGGTATGAGAATATGAAGTGCACATTGTGTAAGTGTGATGGTGAGCTACAGTTTGTCTGTGGGTACACCAAATCCAAGTAGTTACAAGCGTCAATTACCTCTGCAATTCAATCATGGTATTGTGCGAATGGTGGTGTCCAAGATAGGTGTTGTTCGTGTTATTGAGCTGGGATACTCACTGAATCCAGTATATTGGGTCAAGAACTTTGAAAAAGTGGCTGGTCCACTTTCTCCCTGCGGGCTGTATTCATGTAGATCTATTACTTTTAATTAAAATATTTTTTGGGGGAAAATGGATTTTAAAGATTCTAGAGGAGTAGCGCAGTTATGCTTCACTTCTAAAGGGTATATTTTTTGCATTTCATTAGAGTGTGTAGTTCCATCTATTATATAATATTAAGGAATGATATTTGAGGAGTAGCTATAAGGCCAAATCCATTGCTATTGTGGATCTCAGTGTATGCACTTAGAATGTAGTTGTCTTGAAATATACAATGTGTGATTCGGTGAGCCTGAGCTGATAAGATATGGGTAAATGAGTGCTTCTGAGCTAGAGGTTGTCTATGAGTTCGCTTAATCCTAGTAAATGCACACTCCAACTACCTCTGCAAACTCTATGTGTATTGTATATTGGATGTGTCTATCGCTTGTGTAAATTTTATTCTCTTGTAAGCTGTGATATCCTTAGCGATGCCAAGATCCCTAAAAGTGATTAGCCCACAGCTAAACCTATTAAGAACTAAGCAATAAATAAAATTCCATCTTTGAAGAAAATTATCAATTAAATCCGGGAAACTGCACTAAGGAAGTTGTGTGAATTATCAATTAGATTTTTAAAAATTTTATTTAGTTATTCTTTTTGCGCGATTTAATTGTACAAACCAAAATTATTTAAGTAATCTAACTAAGACTGAAAGTGGAATGTTTAGCGAAAACAGCTGAAAATAGCTACTTATTTCTAAAATAGATAATCAGAAATGAAGATTCTCATTTGATGAGACTGAATAGGAAGGTGTTTCCAGAGTTGTTCCCGCAAATTGGAACCATCCATTCTGAAAAATATTTTGAAATAAATTGTTCAGATCAATGGAAAACTGACTGGTGCGGTTAATAAAAAAAACATAACTGTTTACCAAGAAAAACCTAGACTACTAGCTTTGCCTACCAGATGTTTGCCAAAAAATATAGTTATTAGAATAGTATACTTCACTTGTCTATTAGTAGATTTTGCTACTTCTCACTTCCACTAATTTCTGTCTTTGCTGAACTTTGAGGCACACTAGGGTAGCAAGTATAGCATATAGCAATTCTTGGTAAGAATTATTAAGTTCTAATAAAAAGATTCTGAAAGCTTGGCAGATGACTGAAAAATCAGGTTTTAAGAGTAATTTGTTTGTTTAAAATTCTAGTT
The DNA here is from genome assembly GCA_011037195.1 of Triatoma infestans. Lineage (NCBI taxonomy): Eukaryota > Metazoa > Arthropoda > Insecta > Hemiptera > Reduviidae > Triatoma > Triatoma infestans. The sequence goes on along the minus strand of JAAEAF010002478.1, from coordinate 37,065 downwards.
CCTTGCAAAAACAAAACAATAATTTTCAAAATGTTGGCACTATTTGCCATCAGCTTTTTTGTAAACTGGGTAAATACTCTCATTTACTCCTATTGTTTGTTCCCTCAAATATATTCATAATTAATAATAAAAAAATGTACATACTATTAATTATAGAACCGAAGGCCTAATTTGTCATTAAAACTTATTTATAATACAAGCACTTCATTGACTATATAATGATACGTAAATCTTGTACTGATAAGAGGTCATGAGAGAAGGGGAATTAAGAGTGCCGCTTATCATTTAGCTAGTGATAAGTAGGATTGCATACCGCTGTACTGCTTTTTGTTAGATTTTTTTAGTTTTTTTGAAAGAAACTATGGTGTTTTTAGGAGAAAAAGGTTGGACCGGCGTCAATCTTTCGTCAAATGATAAGTCAATTCAAGTAAGTTAGTAAGTAAGTTTACTAAATAGCTTAAAAAAATATATTGTTGTACGGCTAAAATAACAATAAAAAAAATCTGGTGTGAAAACTCACACGACTTTCTCTTTCTCCTTTTAATATAATTAAATTTTCTTTAAACTGAAATTTTACTTCAGAGATATTTTCCGTGACTGCTCCTTATTGTGGTCATCGACCGGTTTCGGGCGTTCGCTCATCATCAGGATGCTTTTTGACAAACAGTGTGATAACATAGACTTGCACAGAGCAAATTTAGTTGATGCACAATTATCAAATTTTACTATTTGTTCTAACATAAATATAGAGGCGGTGGCGGCTAAGTACCAACCTATATTTTGGCAGATAGAGAAGTGATGATTATATTATATTACGGCCTAGTAAAACGTTCTAAAAACAATGAACCAACTACCTATACAATTTAAAATTAACGCCTCAAATTCCGCAGAACTATGCAAAATAATTTTTTTTGGAAAAATGTTTGAAATAAAAGTAATACGTTTTTATCTGTGAAGTTAGAATACCATGTTTCAAGGAAATCATATAGACGTTTTCCAGGGAATCCCAAAAAACTCACAAATTTATTCCATAAAGTCGCACTTCCGGTTAACCAATTTTTTCAGATTTGGAAATCTGTCAATTAGTATTATGTAGGGGTAAAACCATGTACTTACTGAAGGGGTACTAAAGCATAAAGCTACTATCCCTCAGAACCCCAAAAGTCCAATTTTCTTGGGGAAATGTTTAAAATAAACGTGAAGGGTAATTGTGTGTGTAGTTAGTATACGAAGTTTAAAGAAAATCGTTGGGGCTATTTTCTAGAAAATTACAAAAAACTGAAAAAGCCATTCAGTAAAGTCGCACTTCCGGTTGATGGATTTTGCCCTAAATCTTCTGATGATGCTGTGTTAGTAACTAAACGGAATATCACCTTTTCCTTTTTGAGAAATTCTGTCAATACACACACCTACGCTAAAAATATTTGGTTCGTATTTAGGGGGCTCCGAAACATGTATTTCCGGTGAAAACTCAATTTCGAAAATCTGGCATGATCGCAGTACTTCCTCTTACTAGGATAAAGAGGAAGTAATAAGTGTTTCTATGATTTAAATGTGTGTTATTCATGTGAATACAATCCAACAATAAAGTAGTAATTATGGATAATCGATTTTCTTCAAACTCTAGATTTTTCATAGATCTTATAATTTTATCTTAACGTTTGTTATATTAAATATATAGACTGATATAAGTACGTCCGAAAGTACCTTCACTGAATAGGAGGCTGGTTTACCGAAATGCCATTTGTGTTATAGGAGATAAAGAATTGCCAAAAGCTTGCGTGGTGATGATAAATCAAAAGGGAAAAAAGCATGATTAGATGTTAGATTTTATGGGTAGTGGTTATTAAACCAAATCCACCGCGATCTGATGCTTCCAGATAACTTTGTGTACTGTTAATTAAAAAAATGGTTGTTAATTTAGCTTTTATTGTTTATATGGAATTAAATGATTTTTTTCTTAACATCATCATCATTTTTACTACCTTTATTTTCTATGTAGCACTCACTTTTAAAACTTCAAAGCGTAATTTTCGCTTAATATTTCTTTTCGAGTTTGCGAGCTGTTCTCTTAACATTAATAAAGCTTTAGGGAAGGAAGTCTAAAGAAGTTCATTGTATGTTCATTAATGAACCTTGGAAACGAATGATGAGGGAAAGCTGAAACCAAGTAAATGGTCAGCTAAGAAAGACTGCTGAAGCGGATCTCTTCTGAAACGGGTTAGACGATTGAGTACTTACATATTGCTAGTGCTGTGACAGTTTCCAGGCATGTGGAGACTATCGCCAAGGTAAAAAACCTAGATAAATGGGACGTACATGAGCTCATCGAGAATAAAAAATATAGGCCTTATGAAATTGCAACTTTTTTATTGCAGTGAAAGAGATAACGCTTTTTACCCTGAAGCATAACTTATTGCTTAATGGTTCTAGTATGTTAGCCTCGATCAGGAATTGTTAAATACTCAGGCAGTATATCCAAACAAATCCACATTCTCAGAGTCTGATTGTCTAGTGGATATTGGCCGGAATAATTCACTATTCGTTCTTGCGCGGTATCAGTCTACTACCGTCGCTTCCTTTCGAACTTCTTTGTGTTTAATCATAAATTCAAAGAACGACACTGATCATTAGAAAAGAACCAGTATTGCTATAATATTGTTTTAAATACATATAGATATATAAAAATTCTGTATTTATGCCAAATTACATATTACAGGTGAGATTACAAGTGATAATTATTATTTTATCTATATAACTATCATAACATAAATATTGCTCCATTACACCAAACTGACTAACATTTCTATAAACAACCGAGTAACCTGAATCATAGCGCTTTGTACATCGAGAGATATCAAATGATTTCTCCATTTTTCTAATAAATCTGGTAATTTCTTTGTAATATGTCTAGCATTTTTACAATAGACAACAATATCATTCTCAGCAATAACACTGAGCCAAACTCGCAACTGTGAAAACCAATTCCATTCTATATTTTTATTCACATTGTTGTCAAGAACATTCAACCTATTAAAACACAATTTTGGAATTCTTTTCTCATCCATATTAACTAGTTTGACCCAAAGGACATAATTTTTTTAAACACTACAACACTCAATGGAGCCCGCGCAGTTTCCAATCGCACAGTATAATCCGGGGTGTTTCTTGGGTGCTGCTTAGAGTATCTAACTTTAGCTCAGATTTCTGATCCATAAAGCAATGTATCCGAAACAATAGAATCAAAAAGTTTGATTTTAGGCTTGCTAGCCTGGCATTTGCTTTTAACCAAAATACTAATTATTTTTCCTTTTTGTGGAATAGACTTTATTAGAAAGTATTCAGCAGCAAATTTATATTTTGTATTTGCACTAAAAAGAACAAGGCTTTAAAATTTGAAAAATAAATATTATACCTCGATGTTCCTTTAAATACATATAAAAAGTTGTATTTTGTATTTTGTATCGTATAAAGTGCTATATTTTATTTCAAATAAAAGTAAACTTTGCCATTCTATATTTTATGAAATGGCAATATCGAATGAAATCTGCATGGTGGGAACCTAAGATGTCAAGTTTAATCTTTATACAAGTTTTTTTTTTTGGAGTTTTGCTAGCCGCGTAATACAAACACAGATAGCCCGTATCTAACAAACACTTGCCCTTGCTTAGGGAACCCTAAAACATCAAGGAAAAATAGCCACGAATTCAGAAGCTGTTTCGAAAACCTTCCAGTTAGTAACTTGAAAGAGTTAGTAAATGATGGCGAAACTTTTATAAGGATAAAGATTAAGAAATTTCAGTGTTAACATCATTTTGGGCCTTATGAATGATTCATGAAAAAATTAGCTCACAGCAAGTTGAGAAAGTAAAATTTGCAAATTGTAGAAAAACAGTAAAAAATCTAGAGTGGTTCAACACTTATACAACTTTCTCGTACTGCAGTTGACAAATAAATGACAAATTTTCTTCAAACATAATTCTTATTAAATGTTTATTTATCTTCAGTTTTATATCAATGAACTTAATAAAACTATATCTAAGCTTAATAAAATGAATTTTTTGAGAAAAGCACAGCCTTCCCTCTCTCCCAAAACTTCTTTAAATGGACATTCTCGGAAAAAAATGTCCAACAAAACTGATAGCTCTCTCTATTCATAATTAGTGCATCAATTATGAAATCTGTCGTTGTTTTACCTTGCTTGTTGAAAATTGCAACAAGCTGGGAAAACTGTTTAGACAAATTGCACTTCCGGTCAACATTTTCTTCAAACACGGATTTTTTTTAATATGTTTAATTCTAATTAATATCGTTTATATGAAGGAATCGTTTGATAAACTATAAATAAGCACTTCATAGAAAAAAACACCATTCTCTTAAAAAGCCTTAAGAGAATTTTACTAGAGAAATGTTTCAAATAAAAGTTGTAGCGCCATAATATGTATAGTTTATATCCCCCTAAAACCCTATGGTGCAAAAGCCCATGAAGGGCCACGGCTTTGCTAGACGGCGATTTGAATAGGGTGCGTGTGGTAAGCACGCCGCAGTTCCCACGCCGTATAGTTCCAGCCTTCGCTACCTAGGGCGCTACTAACTGTAGCTTCCCACTTTTTATCACAATGCTGGGTCAACACTGACTTTGCCCTCACGGGAATCGAACTCTGAATTTTCGCACGAAAGGCAAGTGCGGTGGCCACTAGACCAACGTGTGAGGACATACTTTATATAACAAGTTTAAATAAAATCGTTGGACCCATTTTTCAGAAAATGAAAAATATATTCAGTAATGTGGTACTTCCGCTTCCGGTTAAGGAATTTGGACAAATAATTTACTGTCGAATCCCATAGCGATACCTAATACAGAATATCAAGTTTGAACTTTCAGCGACTTTTTCGTTTTTGCCCTATGCTGCATACGCGCGCACACACACATACACACACACACCTTTTTCTAAAAACAGCTTTATCCGATTCAGTGTACCTCAAAACATGTATTTCCGGTGAAAACTCGAATCGAAAATGTGACACGATAACAATACTTCCTCTTACCTGGCAGGAGTAAGAGAAAGTAAAAATGGTTAGTGAAGTCTGTGAAGAATATAGGTATTCTATTCTAAGAAAATATTTAGTTCAGATTCAAATAAACACATTATAACCTCTTATTCTATAAACACAATATTTATATGTAAAAAAATTATATATATTATGTTTATCAGAGAAAACTTGTATCGCAGTTGGAGTAAATAAAGTTGGAGATTGCTTCTCCATAATAAACGCAACATTCCTGCTCGATTGAAATATCGTTAAATTTCATTAATTTCCTTCAGCTTACAACCGTGATGTTTCTTCAGATAGATATACATGATTTTATTAATATGTAAGTATAACTCGTTTAGACAAAAACAAACAAACAAAAATCTTTGGCACAACACACAAGTACACCCAATTTTTTTAAATTCGTCGATGTTTTTATGGACAAAATCACAAAAAAAAATAAAAATTTTTTGTTCAGTAAAAACGCATTTCCGGAGCCGATATAGAGAAAGTAGCAATAAACTACATATAGTAATGCGCACTGTCGATCATCAGATTTCCTTGAAACTTGTAAGTTTGGCAAAGTAATTATTTTTGTTTACATGGTAGATTTGTATAATTAACTAAAACAGCACTTTAGATGAAAACTTAACACCTCCAAAAGTTCCCTTAAATGAACTTTTCCGGAAAAATGTTTCAAATAAAAAATGTAGCTCTTTGTTTGTGTAGTTGATTTATCAAGTTTAATGAAAATCGTTGAAGTCATTTTTGTGAAAATCACAAAATTAAAAAAAAAAACATTCAGTAAAGTGGCACTTCATGATGATAGATTTTGCCTGAAATATTCGTGTCTGATGCGGTAGTACCTAAACGCAATACCAAGTTTGAGCTTCCTGCGCCTTTTAACAGCAGTTAGAGAAAGTAAAAAGATAAAATTATGGGGCGATTTATTTGGGTTTCGTTTTTACAAATAATTAAGAAATAATATGCGCGTCACTTTTCTTTTATTTACTCTCTCAGCATATCTATATAGTGCGACAGTGGCGGGAGGGAGGACTAAAATAATACAGAGAAAATAGTTGTAAATATACTTCGAACCAAAATCAAGTAAAAACGAAATTATTTTTTCTACAACAGGTAATAATGACTTCTCTTCCTCCAAAATCAGCGACTGAAGTTCACCAAAATCAGAGATTAAAAGTAAAAATAGTGTTGACAGTTAGGGGACGGGAGATGAAGTTGTCCGCGTCCGAGATTGTTCTCACGTGCCCCCCTGGATATTCAACTAAACAAACCATCAGTCATCAGCGTAGCCTATTTGTATTGGGCTGCGCGACGTAGAATGGCTAAATAGCCGAAGTCATAGCGTAGGTAGAAAACAAAAGTTTTCAATTAAACAAATTTTAAGTTTTGGATGAAATTGTTAAAATCTGGAAATAATATGAAGTAAAAAGAAGTTCTTAAATTATGCATTTTTTTTTAACATTTCAAAATCAATTTAATAATAAATTAAAAGTCAGAAATTACAATGTAATTTTATTTAATTTTAAACTAATTTTTTATAACTTTTCAACTCCAACTTTTTATAACTTTTTAATCTCCAATAAAGGATAAATCTCCATTTCATTCAACAACGTTCTCTTCAGAGAACTATGCATACTTACCTGTCTTCCCATTTTTTTAAACAATGAAAACAAACAAAAAAAAAAGAAAAGTTGAATAAAGCACTTATAATTCTCGTTCAGATGCCCCACCAGTTTGCGCTAATTTAGGTAAACTGAACTCGCGTTTGTAAAAGTGGCACTTTACTATCTGGTCAAATAAATACTATTTCACAGTTAACAGACTTGAAAATCAAATTATGTTATTAAAGAGGGATAGGTAACATCCATAGATAGTTATTATGAAGCGTACAAAGGAAAACTCTTGAACGGAACCTCTCTCTAGAGGTTATAAAGAATATTAACAATTAGATCAGAATTACATCTAAAAAATGTTGCTAAGTTAGATAAGGGTGATCTGTGAATCCTAACTAATACTATATTTCCCAAATGGAAGATATTATTCGACAACAATTTCAGAAGGAAAAGCAATAATTGTTAAAAAATAATTCCTTATTAATGTATTAATTTTTTATTTTATTTAAGGCGCATCAACATCTATGGTCATTGGTGCCTGGAGCCTTCTCAATGCACTGCCGGCCTCCGGGCAGTGTTCTCTCGTTACAAACAACAATGTCCATCCCCAGACAGGGAGCTGTAGAGGCTCCTGGAAGAGAAAATCTAAGTAATACTGTTTGAACCCGGGACCTCCGCGTTGCTAGTCCAGTGCGCTATCACTGAACCTAATCCCATCCCTATTTTATTAATATAATAAAAAACAAAAAAATCGCGTCGAAAATAATCGCTTATTTACGATAACTAAAATCTATAATATTTATGGCCATATTTGATTGAACTCTTAATGACACTTTAACAATTGCCCTTGAACCATTCGATAGACACTCAAAATTATATTTTAATAATATTGATAAATTAATGTAAAAAAAAATGTTGACCGACACAATACCAGAAAATGATTGGTGAAACAAATCACTGCCTTTTTTTCTTTTTTCCAAATTTCAAATTTTCTTAAATCTAGAAATTTTACTACACATTTAATTTTCGTTAAAATTAAACAATAATTAAAATTAAATTTCAATTAATATTTAATGAATTGAAATGAAAGTTTAGAATTAAGCATAATTTCGCTTCTTTCCTAGAACTTCAGAATACTTAAAATGCAAAGACAATTTTGGCCTTCAGCAAACCTGCATGTACAACTTGTGTTGCTTGTATATATTTATTATTCGTTCCTGCATTTGTCTCAGCATAAAACAGTTCCACCAATCTGAATATCCAAGTGATAATAATTATCAGCTATTAACTTCTAGTGAAATTCCAAATTTGAAGAAATTGGTTCATTAGAATTGTGAGATTACTTTGAGAAAGTCATGAACTATTTCAAAGAATATTTTCAACTAATTTTCCCACTTCTCGCTCTTCGATCGTGCTCTTAACCAAACTAATGACGTCAATATTTACTTTTTGGTGTACTAGTACCCTGATTTCCGTAAAGGTAAATGGATACAGTATATAAGGTCTGCAGGGATAGTCGATGTCTGCAATTGTCGTGGTTTTACCTAATCCACATGCACATTCTAGCTCCCATCTCTACTCATTAACATTTACACATTGTGTACTTTATAGACGATTACATTCTATGCATTAACTCACAAATACCTAAGCAAGCCATAGTAAATCTTTCACGTCGAAATCGATTTGCATTTATTACCACTCCCTCTACCTGCAACCCTATTAAAACATATTTGAAACAGATTTATTCAAATACAAAAACATATTGATATCTGAATGAATTGAACTCTTAATGGGTTTGAGAAATTTAAAAAAAAACGAATTCTCTCAAATTTGGCAAAGCACGAAAAGTGTACTAAATTAAATTATAATTATAAGTTCAAAAACTGCATGAAGGAATATTGCATTCGAATGAGATTTAGAAATTTCCGAAACAACTAAAAAAACTAATGTTCTACAACTTTTATTTGAAACATTTGGGGTTCTATGACATCAGCCTTTGCTATAAACGGCTATATATATATATAGGGACTCATAAATATATTGTAACGCAGCCGGTGGTGCCATTAGGAGAGAGAGTAGGAACCTAAGGTTCTCTTAGTGGCCGCAGGAGCGCTGGCGGCGCTCTAGTTCTCTCTGGAAGAATTGACCACAGAGAGTTGAGAGAGTTTACCAGTTACAAACGAAGTCACTAGTTTGTGAAAAGTGTGTAAAAGGTGAACAAAGTGAACTTTTGTGGTTAAAACTGTGAAGTAATTATTATTAAGTGTTGTATTTTGTAATTTATTGTGTATAACAATAAATTGGTGTTTTTATTATTTAAGTTTAGAGTATTTTATCTATACGGACCCACTTAAAACTAGTTGCAGTAGCTAGCTTAACGTTACAATATGTTTATATTTTTGTTTGCGAAAGAGTAAGGAGAGATCGCTGTGGCATTAGCGCCCGGAGCCTTCTCTCACTGTACAGTGCTGTCTGTAGAGGCTCCTAAGAAGAAACAATCTAAGGGCAGCACTGCTAGACTTACCCGGGACCTTCGCATTCCTAATCCATCACTCTACCCTACCACTTAGTTAACTTTTTCCCTGTTTGATGTTTCAAAATCTAATTCATGGAAAAGAATTGCCAACAAAAGTGATGGACATTTGTGAATATAGGAAGTTTAAAGAAAATCGTTGGAGCAATTTCCACGACTCCCTGAAAGCATTTTGATTTTGATACAGCTTCTTCCACACGAAACTGCTCATGGTTTGAGTTGTTGGATCCAAGGTTTCCAAATTTCCATATTCTAGTTTATAATCTAGTATAAAGTATCATTTTACTATTTTTAATTTACTCATTTTTTTAAAAAATATTTGCATGTTTTTTTTTCTTTCCTACTTAAGTTTTACTAACTCTGCAATCCTCCGTTTTATTAAATATAGTAGCATTATATATATAAGCTTCTTACCAATAAATTTCTTCTTTCTACTTTCTTCTTTTCCTGTCCAATTTGGGGTGCAGAAATTTTCTTAAATATTGGGGCGATTTTTTCTTAAATTTTCTTAAATATACTATTCAATAGTAAAACATGGGAGTTTACAAAATTATCAGAAACACAAAAAACAAATTACAATTATTTTACGAATTATTTATTTCTAAACAAAAATGACTTTCTACATTAGTTACTAGATCATTAAATGCAAGATTTATAAACAAATGGCTACTGAACAATTTTAAAATCAATCAGTTCTTGATAATCAAATTTGAGTTAATTGAATTTTTTTATTTTTTAAGATATTTTATTCACATTTTCGTGTGTGTGTGAGAGAGAGTGAGAACTCGAATCATGTTTTCGTGATAGTTTACAATAAGAGGGAAAAAATGAAAATTTAAATAGAATTTACGTTAAAAGTTTTTCTCCTGCCTTGGGGATGTTGTTATGAAATAAAGTGTTGAAAATAAATGTGGCCTAGTAGGAAAAAAAAATTCTTTACTTCGGCATCTCCAATTTCCATTTTGGCTCACCGGTTCACATATCACCTTCAGCACCTCCTCTCCCAGCAGTTTTCTCATCTCAACTACATCTTTTAATAAATATAATAATCACTCATGATCTGTGAGAACAAATTAAAATAAATTTCCACCAGTTATTCACATTAATATTACAAAAAAACTGTTTACAATAACTTTATACAGGTGTAAAAATAAAATTAATACTAGTAATGAGGATAATAGAACTAATAATAATAATAATAATAAAATAATTTGTGAAAAGTTAACAATTTCCTCTAAATTGTAGGAATAAATATTATAAAAATAAAATTAAAACTAAAAAAATTTTCTTGCTTGTCATGTAAGTCGTTGTAGGTAAGTGCATGTAAGTCGTTCCATAGTGTATTAGCAGTAGCGATAGAAGAATTATGATAAGTAACAGTCCTTTAAGGTTCTATGTAATAGAGTTAACAATCCTTGTAGTTCTTAAATCTAGCGCAGCTTTTTCTGAAAACATATCCATCAGATATTTTGGTGTTTGTAATTTGGACAATTGATACATAAAATTTCCAGTAAAATACTTTCTGCGATACTTAACATTAAGCCAGTTTAAACTATGGTCATGCGTAGTTATGTGGTCATCTTTTCTAATATTTAATATAAACCGGATGCAGGGGTTAAGTGATCTTCGTAATTTTAAATTCAGTTCAGAGGTTAGATCAGCATAAACTAAGCAACGTAATCAAAATTAGGAAATATTAGTGTACTAATGAGCTGATTACGGAGAGGTATTGGTAGCATGTTTTTACGGAGTTTCAACTGATACAAGGATTTATTAACACCTTTGCTAACATATTTGTAGTATATTGCTAACATGGCTATTCCAAGACAAGGTATTTCCGAACATTTTGCAATCACAACATAAGGTATAATTACATTATTCACATTAATTTTGGGGATTAAGTATCAATTAATTGCACCTTACTTTTACATTATATCATAAATTCAAGAGCAACTGTGTAAATCCTAAATCCATAGTCATTAGCGTCTATGAATACTTGAATGAATTTTATGATTATTAAGAGATTTTAGTATTATGGAATAAAACTCCGAAAGTTTATATAGAATGAAGGAAAGGGAACATTTATTTATGTGAATGAAGCAAGAATGAAGTTCTATTGATAATGCTATTGCTCAAGGATTATGTGATGGCCTTTCATGTATCATTAATACTTGTCTCATTTTTTACAGAAAGTATTGAATAACTAATTGCTGTGGTTGTTGTCAATTACTGTCAATTAAATATTTTATTAATTATTATCTCTTCCTTAAAGGAAATAAATATCAACTATACAAATTACGTAACTGCTTATCATAACTAAAACTGCCAATATCTAAAATTTTGTCTATAACAAAAGTAAATAAGAAGGAAAGACATTCATGAAAGGCATTCCAAATATTTGTTCTAAGTTTTTAGGTTTAAAAAAAATACTAATTATTACATACCAGCTCTTGCCCGAGATTTCGCCACGTGAAATTCATACTGCGCTTTCTAGATGTTTCTAGGTTAATTATGAATTTTAATACGTGTTTAATTATTAATTTCAGTCCCTGAGGGCCTGAATTTCAAAAAAATACTTTCTTGGTGAATTTCTACATAACAAAAGAAAACTACTGTCCAAATTTCATGTTTCTAGCGTCAGTAGTTTCGGCTTTGGGGTGATGAATCAGTCAGTCAGGACATTTCTCTTTGTATGTACAGATGTAATGGTTTGCCGGTGGCGTGTCTTGCCTACAGGTACCGCCGACTACTATAGCACTCCATATGTAACATGAGACGCGTATATCTCCCTACAACACATGTTCAGATTCTAACCGTAGGCGAGACCTACGAAACTGGAAGGAGAAATTAAGTTATAGTAGGGGTGAAGAGAAAACATATAAAAACGCACAATCTACTCTCAACTCACTTTGATTCAAAGTACTCTCATTCAAACTATATCATTCAAGTCAACATCAAGAAGACATAATACACCGTCATTCTGCCAGTTCAGTCTGCCACTCTCTTTCACGCTACCCTGTCTGAATACTGTATATATTGATCAAGTAATTGCCTAGAACTTTACCGTAAAACTAGCAAACATTGTGGTAGCATGAAAGAGAATGACAGACTGAACTGGCAGAATGACGGCATATGATCTTGATGCTAACTTGAATGATATGATTTGACTGTTAATGGAGAGCATTTTTGTATGTTTTCTCAACTCCCTTACTACTCTTTCATTTCTTCCACTATCATAAGTTGAAGTATCTCTGCCTTTCTACGGTTAGAACTGAACAGTTTAGGGAGATATGTCACGCCTCATGTTATCTATTTAGTGATATAGCCGTGGATGGTGCCTATAGGCAAGACATGCCACCTGTCATGTGTAATCCATTACACATGACATGCCACCTCTTCACATGCCTTCTACACATAGCTTTCACATTTCATCATTTTTTGTACATTTAACATAATGGCCAAATGTCAGAGATTTCTGCTATTAAGAACTAATGAAATTAACTAATACGAAAGCAGTTATACTAATGATTTATAGCTGTGTGGTCTACTTTTGAATCAGATTACATGAACACTATGGGATTTTGTTTATGCTTCCGTTAATCTCAAAAATAACTTCATTTCTTTAAATTGGATTGAGTATATGGTTTTTGCCAATGTCACTAAAAAAGAAAATATGTCACGCTGTTAAAAATACCGCTTACATTGGTTGTTGATAATCAATAGTGTTTTCGGCTGAGCACTTGGATTCGTGTTCTGGCACTATAGAACATTAAGTACTCCATTATCTAAAAACCCCTTTATTAGGGGTAATCAGTTTTTCACCGAAGAACCGCAAGGGCGCTTTGGCCGGAATTGCTGCCAGTTTCTAGGCCCAAGGAAAAAAAAAATCTGGTGAACACTTATTTTCTCTTACTGCACTTAATATAATTATAAAATTCACAGATGTTCTTTACACTTGGATTCTTTACACTTTAAAAAAAAATCAGAGATGGTGGGAAGTAATAGTAGTTAAAGTGATTATGCTGAGAGAATCAATAACATCGTACATAACTAGATAACATTTGAAATTTAACGTCATAGATTCCTCAGAACTCCCTGAAATCAATTTTTCAAATAAAAGTAATAGGTTTAATCTGTGCAAATATTATTTCAAGTTTTAAGAAAATCGTATCTATTTTAGAGAAAATTCCAAGAATCTAAAAATGGATAATCAGCTTTACCAAATTTGGAAGCTAACTGTATATTTATTATATCTTTATTTTATATAGGCGATAGCTTAACGTTGTTCTCCTCCAGAACTTACCAAAAAAACCATTGCCTAGAAAAATGTTTGAAGTCAAAATGATGGGGCATAGTTATACGAAGTTTAAGAAAAAAATCGTTGGAGCCATTTTCGAGGATATCGCGAAATACTGAAAATCATATTTTTCCATTTTTGAATTTCCATTAAAACACGTTTTGCAATTGATTGAAGCTGATAACTGTTACAGTAATAGCTAAGTTCAATAATATACGAGTTCCTGAAATCATCCGTTGAAAAGCATTATTATTCTCTTAGTCATGGAATTTACATGAGTGAGAAAAGATCGATGATTTATAATTTGTACTTCTTACTAGTGGTAAGAGGAAATATTGTGATCGTGCCAAGTAATGAAATTGAGTTTTCACCAAAGTTTTGCATCCACTGAGCCCAAAAAAAAAGGATTTTTAGATAATAGTCTCCCCCCCTTGTGTGTGTGTGTGTGTGTGTGTATTTTTGTATGTATGAATGTGAACAGCAAGTTCAAAAACAAAAAAAATTGCAGGAAATTCAAGTGTCAATTTCCTTTGGCTGTTACCGTGGGATTCTAAAAGAAGTTATCTGTATAAGTCCTCAACCGAAATATATATTTACTGAATGCTTTACAGGTTTTGCAATATTCTCAGAAATGGCTCCAGTGATTTTCTTAAACTTCGTATGCTTATTACACTCATATAGATTATTACTTTTATTTGAAATATTTTTTAGGGAAAATTCATTTTAAAGAGGTTCTGGGAGCTAGGGTAACATTAGAATTGCCACTTCAAAATATTAGATTAATCAGCTACCTTCACAATGTTAATGAGAATTAAATATGTTGGTAATATACCGAATTTGAAAAAATCGATTGATCGGAAATGTGAATTTCCTAAACATTTGCTTTTTTAGTTTTCGATTTTCTTGATAACTTCACAAGGATGTTTCGTAAAACGTTGTATTCAACTATCATATTCGTTGCACTAATTCAACTATCATATTCAAGGCATATCACGTTCATTTGGGACGACGTTAGACTCCACTCTTAAGCATCTCTGTGTGTTGTAATTTGGATCTATACCAATAAAATATTTATAGTAATTAAATTTGTTGCTCAAATTCCGGCTTCGAACAAAATTAGTGACCGAAAGTGTGAATTTCCTCAACATTTTGTTAGTTTCAGAGCTATGTTCGATAAACATCAGCGGATTTCTTTGAATTTTTGTTTGAACCATTTAACGAAGAAAATATTTTATGGGTTTCTAAGAAGTCATTATACTTTCTAAAGTGTAAGTTCTGCCGACTGTATAATATTAAAGAAAAGTAAATATTTAGTAAAAATGCGATGTTATTTAAATGTAAAATGCGATGTGCAAGAAAATTTGTTATTTAAAGTTCTGAAAACTGTAGTAAGGGAAGGTTTGGAATGTTTCACACCGGATTTTATTTTTTCCTAGAAACTTTTGGAAACTTTTTTTTTTAATTTAAGGCGCGTCAACATCTCCGATTATTGGCGCCTGGAGCCTTCTCAGTGCACTGCCGGCCTCCGGACAGTGTTCTTTCGCTGCAAACCACACTGTCCATCACCGGACAGTGAACTGTAGAGGTTCTTAGGAAAAAAAAATCTAAGAGTAGCTCCGGACTCGAACCTGGGATCTCCGCGTGAGAGTTCAACGCGTTATCACTGAGCTATTCAGGAAACATATTTGGAATGCACTTTAGAAAAAATGCCATTTTCTTGATTTTATTTACTTCCGGTTTAGGACTTCACATTTTAAATTTATTTATTACACTAGGGTCGAGGACATCAAAGGGTTCCTTCTGGCTCCAGGGAGTTCCATGAAGTAACAAAGAGGGATGCTCAAGTCAGATTACAAGCAGAATTGGACAAACTTATTGAAACTACAGAAAATGAAACTGCTAAAAAAGGATGCAAGAAAGAATTGGATGGCTTTGCCAGACTCTTCGATAGGTAATCAGATAGAATTATAAAGTTTAAATTTATATGTTTTCAATTAATTTGGCTACTGGTGATAAAAAAAAAAAATGATCGCTTTAATTATCTCATAAATGTTTATGTTCTAGGTTTCTCAGAGAGACTGGACCTTCAGTGGTATGGGAAAAAATACAAAAATTACCTGAAGGAGCTGTAAGTAGTAATGTTAAGCCAATTGTACGTTTAATTCACGGTGGCCTTCTAATGGGCTCTAATAACTATAAATTGAATGTGATTATAAGTTAATTGTCCCACAAACTAATAGTACTATAAGACATGATTTCTATAATGAATTTATTGATATTTTAGAGTTGTTATTATTGTTATTATAGTAATGCTTAACTCAGCAAAGCTGGTATAGAGAGGCACCTCGCGGCCCGAAGTCATAGGAGGCACGGGATTCAAATATATGTATATATATATATATTTATTTATTTATGATATAAGCAAGAAGGGGAAATCAGGACCGCAACTAACTGTTTAATTTATCCTACAGAATTTCTCCCACAATCTGGCATGAATGGAGAATCACGCATCCCGAAATCGAGAGTTTTTCTGACTCCCAACTTTCTCAACCCCACACCCCACCTCACATTATTGCGGTGTAAGCCCTGTACCCGATATAATAAGAGGGGTTATCTCCACTCTTGAGACTTCTCTACATGGAACACCTATTTCTGCTACTAACAGAAATATGTTTGCGGCCAACTGAATTCTGAACTTAGACATTTTATCAGCATCTGCCCGAGTAATGTTGACTGCGTCCGGTACAGCATCAGTCAAAAATACTAGACCCAGCAATTTGTCATACCAAAGTATGATTCCTAAAGAGCGTGCCTGGTCAAGTTCTAAATACCAAATTCAGATCTAATCTATTTAATTTGCGCAGCAGCCAAACAAATTGGAAAATGGTCTAAACGAGAAAAATCTAATGTCTTCCAACATTTTGTTTCATCGGGTGGCTGGTTTGGTGAACCAAAACCCTGCAAAAGGCGCTGGCGGAAAGGCTGGGCTGGATCCAAAGACAAGCATGCTTGGGTTCCACTGAGATCATGAGAACTACCTCAACTGCGGCATTAGAGTCCTTTTTACTTACTCTTCTCAAAACGACGCTAGCAGGGAATTCGTAAACTCCTTCAGGGGCAGCCAATCATCACTTCTAGACATGAACTTGCCAGTCAGAAGTTGATAGAGGACATTAAGGCCGACCATTTACTTGGTATGCCTACTGATGATCCCTAGGTTCAATTTTGATAGAAATTTCCACGAATTAATCCTGATCAGAAGACTGGGATTATGGCCCCCTTCATCTTGGTAACTCCTGAATAGATGCCACTGGGGTTATGGCCTCCCTCAGGTTGGCAACTCAATTCACTCCAAGGCTCAGACTGGGGTCAGAGCAGGAGTCTACGTGAAGTCAAATCTAATCCTGCACCTATTTCTAACTTCCTGTACAGGAGTTCTTTACACTGATAGTAGATCATTAGTCCATATTCCGAGTTAGTGTTACATACTGCTTTATCCAAACAATACAATAAATTCTAAATTTCAAACTTGATTTAAATTGGAACATGGTATTATCGCTCGCCGATTATTATAGGGAATTAAGAAATACATAATCAATTGTTTTAGAAGGAGAATTGATGTTACATAATATTATAAATAATCAGCTGGTTAAATATTTTTCATAAATAATAATATTTTTCATGTAATTGCAGATTATTATTATTATTTTTAAATAGATCTTCAATTTCATATACTCTTCCTTCAAGGATACCGAATATATCGAAAAGTATCCCTCTTTTTGTTATGTTTCTTTTCAATACCAGTTGGGTATTCTTTTCAAATTTTAATCCTTTCTTGGTGATTCTGATTTTTGATCGAATACATTAAAAAATAAACTCTATTTCAAGCCTTTTAATCTCCTCGAACCTAGGATCTGATATCGGTAATGCCATGGCTCACTATTTCAGGCCTATGAATAGTTCTTTTAATTTTTCTGTTTTCTTTAGGTTCTTGATTACAATACTTTAAATCGTCCTTCTTTGGAAGAAGCCAAAGCCATGCTTGAAAAGTTGATAGTAGTTAAATTAAATGGAGGTTTGGGTACAAGCATGGGATGCCATGGCCCAAAATCTGTGATAGCAGTCCGTAGTGAACTGTCATTTTTGGATCTCACGGTCCAACAAATACAGGTATGGTTAAAATTATATTTACTTTACAAGCTGTTGTTTTAAAAATATTATATTTGAAGTTCAACAAATACGGTAAAAAATATATTGACTTTATAATCTATTGTTTTAAAAATATTGTCTAAAGACAAGAGACTGGTTCAGTAATTTAAGTATCTTATAAAATTTACTTTTTGTTGTCATAGCATCTAAATAAAACCTACAAGACCAATGTGCCTCTAGTGCTGATGAATTCTTTCAACACAGATGATGATACCCAAAAAATTATTCGTAAATATGAAGGATTGCAAGTAGAAATTTATACGTTTAATCAAAGTTGTTATCCTCGGATATACAAGGAAACTTTACTTCCAGTTCCGAAGCAGTGCGATATAAATAAAGATTCTGAGGCGTAAGTTCTGTTTTAGGTAAAATACCAGAAAATAGTGTAAATATATGAATGGAGATAAAATTATGTCGACAAATTCAACCGACTTTTCTTCTTCGAATAATAACAATAGCCATTTATTGTTTTAGTCCACAAATTGTACATTTTTATATATATATATATATATATAAACAAATCGGCTTTAAGCACCTTTAAAGGTTAGAGTGGTAACAATCTGCGTTAATTAGTTAAGTAAAAAAAATAAAACCTAGTTAAAAAGTAGAAATAATAAAGTTAATTCTTTTTTGAAAAATTAAATTATTTTTATTACATATATATTTTAAATTTTGATTTAATTAAGATATATTTATTCTTATTTATATTCAAATTACATTTAAAATTAAGTTTCATTTATGCATTTAAATTTCTTATATGTTGATCTTTTTTTAATTTTTAAGTTTTGCTTATTTCATTATTATTCCTTTACATTTATTTATTTATTTTAATATCTTAAACTAGTCTTTTATTATTCTTGATGATGTACCCACACTTCCAAGTTTTCAATCTTTTCTCTTCTCTTTTATCTCTAGCTACCCTCAACCAGCTACCCCACAAACTTTTCTAAACTCTTCTTTCCAGGTGCGGGATGGTCTTCCTCGTTCAATTCGGAGGGTTTATTTATAATTTGTTTGACTACCTGTCGTCTTTTGTACGTATTTAATGTCCTGCCTAGTTCCATTTTCTTTCCAGCATTATTTTACCAACATTCATCGGAAGTGACTGTTCTGTAATCCACATGTTTATTAACTTTATCTTTTCTAGTTACCCCTATTATTCTTGCCATCGATCTCACTGTCACTCTTAGTTGTTTTTATGATTTTTCTCTTAAGGTCCACGTTTTCGATAGTTAGCAGCACATATTTTGAACAGTTTTGCCCTATGCTCTATTTCCACCTTGGATCGTAACAAATGATTATATTTACTAAATTCTGACCATCCCAAACTGCATCTCTTATCATTTCTCCCCATTCTCCCTCCTTTGTGATTTGCCCCAGGTAGAAAACTATCAATACTCTCTATCTCTTCTTCTCCTATTTTCAGTATTTTCGTCACAATTTAAATACATAATTTTTGTTTTCTTGCCATTTATTGCTAACCTACTTTTGTTGTCTTTTTATCCAGTCTTCTAACATAGTTCTTATTTCCCGTATACTCTTCTCTATCAATACAATATCGTCCGCAAATTTCAGTACATTTAACCATTCTCCATTTACTCTTACTCCACTCCCTTGTTATTCCAGTTTTCTAAAGGCGTCCTCCAGTAACACATTGAAGACTTTTGCAGATGGTACATCGCCTTGTCTTAGTCCCTCTTTATCTCTATTTTTTGTCCAATATTTTCAATTTCATTGAATAGTTTACAGAGTATTCCTACTAGAACGTTACCTCCAGTCTTTATCTCTTCGTTTGTAATTCCATCGATTCCTCCTTTGCCTTCTTTCAAGTGGAGTATAACATGATGAACATCTTCCTATAGAACAGACCAGGAATCATGGAAGCCCTTTTCCTCTTCCAGTTATTTTCAATGTAACTTTCTTGTACCCAAGTTTTTCTTCTATATATTCGCCCACATAAATTTTTATAATATTCACAGATTACCTATATCTGCTGTCATTTATTTTTCTTCCTGCTCGTCCAATTGAGTCTTTTATTGTTTATTTTACCTATTTGTTGCTGTCATGCACTGTTTTACACTTTTTTCTGTTTCTTTCAATTCATTATGTTCTTTTTCATTTGACCATTCTCTCCATTCAGTTCTTATCAGCGTAGATATTTCAGCAAATTCTGCTTTTGCTCCGTGTTCTTTTTAATCTTCTTCTTTCTAACAGTTCCTTATTTCGTTCGGTATATCCGATTATTGCTATTTCTCTGATCATGGCTACTTCATATGCTTTTTTCTTAATTTCTTCTCCTAGGTCTTTTATCTGAACTTCCTGGTCTTCACTCTTTCTATGTTGTTTGAAATTCTTTTTTAATATATTTTCATAATTCATGCTACTTAATAGTGCTTTGTGGAATATATCTTGGTTTCATTTCCATTTCCTTTTCTGTCCTAGTTTTCAATAGTATTTTGATGGCCTTAAGGTCCGCAGCCAATGTTTATTTTGTTTTCCATATCAACATCTTTTTGTATGTTACAGAGAAATCTGTTTCATTTCTAGTCTGCCCATCCATAATTAATCCATAATTGAACATGTAGTAATTAATAGAGCATACAAATTTTCCAAAGATAGCCTCTGAAGAAGACAAACAATGTTTGTCGAAACGTCGGGATATTAATAAAAACACTTATAAAATTTTGCAGTGTTTTTCTTATGATACCCCCTGGCCGATCAGCCAACTAAGAGATACATCTGATCATTTTTAACGGCCAACAATTGCTACAACTTGATATATGAATATGTTATATAAATTCAATTCTTTGATATAAATTTTTATTTTTCCCTTGCAGTTTATAAACACTTATCTTCAGAAATTTATTTTCTTCTAGTAATTTTTCAATATAAGATTTTAAATCATTTACATCCTCTTTGCAGGCAAGTTTCGATTTCAAGTTTGAGTCTAGTAGATCACCGACCTGTTGTAATAATTTTTTTAATATTAGAAATAATTTCAAAGAAAAAATTTCTAGTAATATTCAATTTAATATATAATTTTTTTCTTAGGTGGTACCCACCAGGACATGGTGATTTCTATGAAAGTTTACACAATTCTGGACTTCTAGATAAATTCATCAGCCAGGTAATAAGTGTTCTTTTTGGCTGCGTGTGAATTATTCCTGCATGAAATTGAAAAGAATACATGTGCTGGATAAAAAAATTTAATTCAAATAAACGCTTTTCGGAATCGAAATAAAAAATATTAAAAATTGAAATTTTGAATTAGAGACGAAGAAGAAAGGATATTTAAAATACTCAACACTATTAGCTTATTCATTTTGATCTCTTGCATTTTTGAGGAGAATAATAATAATACTAAGGACAAATTAGTGACTATTAACTTACTTTGTTCTAATTACGGGAGATCAGGAGGATCGGTCAATAAAAATACACTTTTTTAAAATTATCCGACGTATCGACAAATTTATTGTCTTCTTCAGGGATCTGTATAATAATAATAAAAAAAAAAATAAGAATACTATTGAGACAATTATTAAATAACATAAGAAAACAAATATTTTTTTAGATTCCTTACAATAATAAAAAGCGGTTAAAAAGGATTGCACATAATTTTCATGGTAAAACCGATCTTCGTGATCTCCTGCAGTTATAATAAAACGATCGAGAATTATTATTATCATTACTTTGTTCTCTGAACTTAAATGTCCTTATAGTCAAAACTTTCAATATAGCTCTTTAATTTTAATTACTTTGTTCAAGTACCAGTAAGTAAATAATCTTAATTTTATTTCTCTAGTTGAAATTAAGAATGAAAACGCATTTAAAATTTTATAATTTGAGGTACTTATGATGAAGGAAAATAAAGGCAAATTTTTTCCAGAAACTTGTATGACTGTACTAGGTTTTTATAATTTGATACAGATAAATTTTTAGAAAAGCTTACTAGGTTTAAAGAATCTGTATATTTTAAAAATCTATTTTATTCATCCTAACTTCAAGTTAGGTCTGTTCTCCTTTATTGTACTCTGCGAATTAGTCTAGTTCCATGCAAATACTCTTAAGTTTTTTAAATATGACAGTTTGTAAGGTGGTGGGTGGTGGCTAACTACTCACCCAACCGCTCTAGAAAGGATCCTTTTGATCAGGATTTACTTTTCCTATTTTTGGAGGCACATCTCCTTGTATCTAATTCAATTTGGACTGCTGGGTATTTGAAAAGATAAGAGAAGATGACTAAGTTCGTACTCTTATTTTTTTCAGTGGCGGCTGGTGAAAGTATTAAGTGGAAGTGCTGCATATATAAAAGTAGGGTAGAAAAGCCGGTTCTGGCGCAAGGGCTACGGAGCAAAGTCTTTTTTGGGGGTTGCAAGAACGCCACTGCCATCATCCAAATCAATGAGCTTAATTCAAAGATGACGTCATCAGATTAAATATCATCCAAATCGATGCCCCCACCCCCTCCCCCAGGCCAGACCTAAATAAAATTCAAGGGAAAAAAAATAATTCTACATGACCTTGAATCGAACCAGCAAACCCAACACTCACAGCCGGTTATCTAAACCAGTACACCACCGCTGCTACTTGTTCTTATGTAGAAAAAGATCTCGCCTATAAATTTATCGTATAGTGTCCCCGTGCGTGCGTGCGTTGTGCGAAGTTAGTTGTTTAGTTGTAGTAGTTTGTTTAAAATTTTCATAAAAAAAGTTTTTATTATTATTTTTATTTATTACTGCTTACACCTATTAATTATAGCACGTATTTTTCACCGGAAGAGAGAGAGGAAGTTAAGAGAAAGAGAAAATGACGCAACATTTAAGCTGATAACATGGTGTTAATTACTAATTACAATGTTTTACATATATATATCGCAGAGCAGCTCGCTATCATCCTATCTTCGACCTTGAGGTCAATCTAATGCGATAACTTAGCATTATTTTTAATATAATTAAAATTTATTTATTGATTGAATTTCAGTCGGTCAGAAGACGGGATATTGCGCAACCGCTGTTGTACTGTGTATGACTCACTCTAGACATATAAGTCGGTCAGAAGATATAGCGCAACTGCTGTGTGTGTCCTCGGTGTTATCAACATATACTGTTCAGTCACACCAAACCATTATGATACTGGGTTTTTTAACATTATGCTTATTAAAAAATGCGTACTAGCTAATAAAAATTTTTGAGGAGGTAGAATAAAAACTCATGTATATTTTTTGTTTTAAATTTTTATATTATTAATTTGTTACATTGACATTTTTTATGGTATAATACATTGTTTGATTAATTAGTAAAACTCATTTATATATTTTTTTAAAATTTTTTTATTATCAATTTGTTACATTGACATTTTTTATGGTATAATACATTGTTTGATTAATTAATACCAAAATATTTACAATGTATCATAAAAAACATAAAATTAATTTTTTGGTCTAATATGTATATGCAAACGTTAATCCACATCAATATCCTGCACCAAAATATCCCGGTGTCCATAGGCTAACGTGTTTATCCCATCTGGCAGGATGAACCGTTTATTGTCGGAGGCTGAAAGGCTTCGTCTGTGCATTAAAGTGGAGTAGACTTTATGCCCTGCCGACCGAATCGATTTCATTATGCTTAACATCGAGACATCGTTAAATAGGACAGATTTATAATCAGCAAATCCAATTTTCTTAAGCGTAGATCTTTGCACGCTTCTTTATATCCCCATCCACATCAATAGCATACATCTTCGGACGCAGTGCAACAACTTTGGTAATTATGCGTCCATCCACTTCATCCTTAAATTTCCCCAATACCTTTTTATTTTTAATTGAGAAATTCGGATGGCTTGGATGATATCCTGACGTGTCAAAATGATCTTCCATTTCCAGCATATCCTTAAAAATGTCATCTGTGCTGATACGGTACAATAGGGAGTCCGTATCCGTATATATTAAACGAAGC
Organism: Triatoma infestans; assembly: GCA_011037195.1. NCBI lineage: Eukaryota > Metazoa > Arthropoda > Insecta > Hemiptera > Reduviidae > Triatoma > Triatoma infestans. The sequence continues at coordinate 13,398 of JAAEAF010002478.1, read as the reverse complement.
CGTTCTGGTCCATACTTTTGCAGCATAATGGAGTATGAAATTTGAAAATTATATCCTTCGAGATCTCCAAAATAGAAAACCCGACGTACGGAACTTTGTTAAAGAATATCCTCGTTTTAGCCATCTTAACACCAACCAAATTTTCATTAATTTCATTAATCTGCTATCATTAGTGACAAGCTCAAAGTTCATCCTTTTACGTACATTCTCCATAGTCTTCCCAAAGTTCGCATTATTATACAATTTGTACTGATTCTTCTCAAAATCGTTGGTTGCACGAGTCCTCATATCCGTGTTTAATTTGATGTAAGGAAGAAGCCATGGTGATTGCTTAAATCGAAGGGCTCTACGAACCCGCACCAGCTGCAGCCCATAATCGAGGGCCTGTTTAAGAGCAATGTAGTGAACCACGTATCTCTCCCGCCTGCCAAGATGAGGAATCAATTTTTTAATATTTCCCTCGCTGTTAGGAGGCGCCATTGTTTCTGCAAGGAACGGGAGGTCGTTGTGAAGCGGATGAAGATGTTCCGGATATTCCAGATCCACTTCTAATATGTATCCAAAGTCGGAATCGTCAGGGATGTCTTGAACTTGAATCTCTTCCGGCTGTTCCACCCATTCAAAGCCTCCATAAGGCAAAAACCTACTCTGTGCATCACCATATAAATTGTTTGCATCGTAATACATGATGAATACTGGCTCTTTCGTTGGATCATACGTTTGCATGTATTTATTATTGGCCTTGCAATACCGTAGGGAAGCCTGACAGATACCTCCTCTTATGCCGCGTTCGACCATTAGAATCATATCATAATCAAGCAGAAGTTCTAATTTAACGCCTGTTAACCTCAACATAGCATCCCACGCCATACCAGGAGCAGTGAAATAATGCGCAGGATCGATTTTATGAGTACTCATTGTCACACGTCTAAAGTTTTCAAAGACATCAGCCAGCAACAAAACATCAGTCTTTAAATAGATATCACTATATTCTCCCAACGTTGTACATTGAAACTCGTTCCACACCTTCACTGCATGGTTATAATCCTCTTCGCCAATATGGCTGTCCGTCAAGGCGTTGTAGAATGCATCCATAGGTGGTAAATTTTCTTCATCCAATTTCTCCCAGGAACTGACATAGTCGTACGGGAAAACGCCTTTTCTTAATACAAGGGGCAGCTGCGTTTCAGTGAAATATTTTGCAGTTTCCATAAAAGAAGATTTTGGCAGGTAATTAACTAATTGGGCCAGACTCTCTGCCATGAATCTGAATGAATCCAAGAAGCGAAATTGAATACCATTAATGTACTTTGCAAATGAAATAAACTTCTCTTCAGTATGAGGTATTACATTAACTCTGCCTGGAAGTTTCCCCAATTCTTTAATAATAAAATGCGAATCGTACCCGCTGAGATTGTGAATGAATACTGGAACATAAGTTGGTTGCCGGCATCGCAAATTACACTTATTACATGCAGCGCCCCTATATTTGCCTGAAATATGACAATGATCCCGCACCTTATGGTTGGCTTCGCTGAATGTATGATTGCAGAGATAACAGGTCTCAGCCACCTTCCATTCTCTTTCTTCTAGCTCACTAATCACTATGTCCACATTTTGGTTAACATCTTGCCAATGACTGTTGATAGATCGCTTAGATGACGTAAGAATTTTTCGGCTGCATTCTCTCCCCTATATAAAAATGGTTCTTTATTATGGCGTTTTATATTTACTAACACGTTGAGGGTTTTATCCACAAATTTTGCTAATACAGCATATTTAAAACACTCCTCGTCGTAATTCTCCGGATTTATACAAGCCTTCTTAGCAGCGATAGATTTAGGAAGTTTGATATATGTAGACCCTCCTAGCGGCTTGTACATATTTATCCGCAGCCTAGCTCCATCTATCCCAACCAGCTTCCATCCACTCTTCTCTAACTGTGCCTCTTCCATTTCGTTCACTAATTTCTTGAATGCATGTTCGAGAAACTCATCGATGTCTGTGTCCATATAAACGGCCTTATTCCGAGTTTTAAATGATCTATCAGTTTGTTCCCCGAGTGTATTCTCAAACAGGCATTCCACCACTATATTAATTTTTAGCGTGCGTTTCTCTTCTAATTGATGTTTAATGAGCTCATATAGGCGCCTTTTAATCGACTGCAGAAACGTAGATAGATCTTCAAATTCCGCTGATTGCAGAAAATTTGACTTTATTCTCCCCCGACATGCCGATTCATATTCTTCAGATGCCCGTTTTAACAATTCCGCTTTAGTTGGTTCCACACAGGCCTTCTCAGCGTCTGAATCATCATATCGTGCTTTCTTTACAGGAGGCTGCTGGTCAGTACAGACTATTTCATGTCGCTCGCCGAATATGCATATTTACATGTTTGTGAAAAAGGAATGTGTGTGTGTGTGTGTGTCGGATTCATTGACCTTTAGATAGCAAGACTATGCATGTTTTTTTGCAACATTGTGGAATACTTGATTGAAGTATCATTCTTTCGCGCTAACATGTGTGTGTGTGTGTGTGTGTGTGTGTGTGTGTGTGTGTGAGTGAGTAACAAGTAACTTTTAACACAAGTAAATATGCATATTCGGTAGCTAATTGTTTATAGTTTCAACTTCCTTTCAAGGTTACCGCCTCCAAAGATCTATTTTTAGAACATTACGTAATATCTCACCATTTATCTGATCTATAGTAATTAGTTTAAACACGATATTCCGTCTGGGGTATCACATGGGGGTTCCAGCAGTACGTTATCTGTCAAAATTCCTCAAGCGGAAGTACCACTTTACTCAATGGATTTTGCAATCATTTCAAAATGGCTCCAACAATTTTCAGTAAAATTGATATATCAACTACCACATACAAGGATCTACAATTTTTATTTGAAATATTTCTCTGGGGAAAATGCAAAAAAAAAAAAAGATAAAAAAATACGAATTAGAACTTAACCTTGGAAGTTATATTATTATAGAGCATCTCTACATCATCCTAAACCGTGACCCCGAGGTCAAGATAGCATGATAATTAATAAGATTAAGAAGAATTATTAACAATTAATGTTAGATACGCGTTCTCCAGGAAGTGTGTTTTTGTATTTTGTAATGCTTTGCTATTTTTTCAACTTTTACTAGAAACTTTTACTAGCGTGAAGTGTGTTTTACTGCAGTTTTTCAGTTTTTTTATTTTTTCCCTTAAAAAACACCGATGAATTTTATCAAATTAGGAATACTAAGGCATTTTCTCAAAAAATAATTTTTTTGGAAGAGAAAAAACTACTTACATACATACAACCTACTGTGCGCCTAAAATTCACTGTGTTCTTTTCTATTGGCAGTAGGGGGAATACTAATGATGTAAAGTGGGGGGATTGTCCTCTACCCCTCCAACCTTCCGCGAGAGTTTATATTCAAATGACCAGGACGGCATGGAGTTGGAAATGTGTGTTTGAAGTAGAAAACACTCTCAAATAAATGAAATGAGTGAATGATTTTTATTATTGAGGAAATAAAACAAGTTTTAAATTTTTATCCGCCAAATTTGGGGGTTTCAAAAAGAATCTAAACCGCTTCCAAAAAAATTATTTTTATTAATATACCAATTTTTACTCTAGATTTGAGAAATGCTATGCGCATGCGCAAAAATTGTTTTGTACTTTATTACTCTAGATTGTGTCACATTTGAGAAATGCTATGCGCATGCTTAAAACTTGTTTTGTACTTTATTACTCTAGATTGTGTTACATTTTGGGAAAAGTTATGCGCATGCGCAAAGTCGGTTCCCGAAGGTATAAATATAGATGCGTGAGGTATGGATCTCAGTCTTAGTGTGACTTCCTACACGTTAAACATCGTTCAAGATGGCAACATTTAGCTGTGAGAAAGGTGGAAAAACATTCACTTTGAAGAAGAATCTCTATCGCCACCAAAGATACTGCAATGCGAACCAGATGTATGTCTGTAAAGGCTGTAAACGGACTTTTTTGAATAGATATAACGGTGAGCGACATGAAATAGTCTGTACTGACCAGCAGCCTCCTGTAAAGAAAGCACGATATGATGATTCAGACGCTGAGAAGGCCTGTGTGGAACCAACTAAAGCGGAATTGTTAAAACGGGCATCTGAAGAATATGAATCGGCATGTCGGGGGAGAATAAAGTCAAATTTTCTGCAATCAGCGGAATTTGAAGATCTATCTACGTTTCTGCAGTCGATTAAAAGGCGCCTATATGAGCTCATTAAACATCAATTAGAAGAGAAACGCACGCTAAAAATTAATATAGTGGTGGAATGCTTGTTTGAGAATACACTCGGGGAACAAACTGATAGATCATTTAAAACTCGGAATAAGGCCGTTTATATGGACACAGACATCGATGAGTTTCTCGAACATATATTCAAGAAATTAGTAAACGAAATGGAAGAGGCACAGTTAGAGAAGAGTGGATGGAAGCTGGTTGGAATAGATGGAGCAAGGTTGCGAATAAATATGTACAAGCCACTAGGAGGGTCGACATATATCAAACTTCCTAAATCTATCGCTGCTAAGAAGGCTTGTATAAATCCGGAGAATTACGACGAAGAGTGTTTTAAATATGCTGTATTAGCAAAATTTGTGGATAAAAACCCTCAACGTGTTAGTAAATATAAAACGCTGGTTCATCCTTATAATTTTGAGTGCGTTTCATTCCCCACGCCTCTTCACCAGATCAAAAAGTTCGAAAAAGTAAACAATATATCAATAAATGTATTCGGGTTGGATGGTGATAATAGTGTTTACCCGCTGAAGGTTGTGAAAGATGAACTGCAAGACCATCGGGACCTTTTACTCATGCAAGATGGAGAAAAACAACATTATATTTTTATTAAACATTTAAATAGGTTGGTTTCCGGGCAAATAACAAAACATACGCATGCAATACAGTTGTGTAAACGCTGTTTTACACACTTTGATGGGCAGTATGGAAAATCGGCAGAGGATAAACTACAAGAACACAAGATATATTGTGGCAATAACAATCCGGCGGCTGTTAAACTCCCAAGTGAAGAACCTTTTATTGAATTTAAAAACGTTGAACGCCAGCTAAAAGCAAATTTTGTGATTTTCGCCGATTTCGAGTGCCTTTTAAAACCTATACATTCATGTACGCCTTCCCCCGCCCGATCATCTACAACGAACTATCAGGAACATGAGCCGTTTTCTTTCTGCGCCTATGTAAAACCTGCCGATGAAATAGAACATCTTTGGACGCTTAAAGAACCATTTTTATATAGGGGAGAGAATGCAGCCGAAAAATTCTTACGTCATCTAAGCGATCTATCAACAGTCATTGGCAAGATGTTAACCAAAAATGTGGACATAGTGATTAGTGAGCTAGAAGAAAGAGAATGGAAGGTGGCTGAGACCTGTTATCTCTGCAATCATACATTCAGCGAAGCCAACCATAAGGTGCGGGATCATTGTCATATTTCAGGCAAATATAGGGGCGCTGCATGTAATAATTGTAATTTGCGATGCCGGCAACCAACTTATGTTCCAGTATTCATTCACAATCTCAGCGGGTAGATTCGCATTTTATTATTAAAGAATTGGGGAAACTTCCAGGCAGAGTTAATGTAATACCTCATACTGAAGAGAAGTTTATTTCATTTGCAAAGTACATTAATGGTATTCAATTTCGCTTCTTGGATTCATTCAGATTCATGGCAGAGAGTCTGGCCCAATTAGTTAATTACCTGCCAAAATCTTCTTTTATGGAAACTGCAAAATATTTCACTGAAACGCAGCTGCCCCTTGTATTAAGAAAAGGCGTTTTCCCGTACGACTATGTGAGTTCCTGGCAGAAATGGGATGAAGAAAATTTACCACCTAAGGTTGCATTCTACAACGCCTTGACGGACAGCCATATTGGCGAAGAGGATTATAACCATGCAGTGAAGGTGTGGAACGAGTTTCATTGTACAACGTTGGGAGAATATAGTGATATCTATTTAAAGACAGATGTTTTGTTGCTGGCTGATGTCTTTGAAAACTTAGACGTGTGACAATGAGTACTCATAAAATCGATCCTGCGCATTATTTCACTGCTCCTGGTATGGCGTGGGATGCTATGTTGAGGTTAACAGGCGTTAAATTAGAACTTCTGCTTGATTATGATATGATTCTAATGGTCGAACGCGGCATAAGAGGAGGTATCTGTCAGGCTTCCCTACGGTATTGCAAGGCCAATAATAAATACATGCAAACGTATGATCCAACGAAAGAGCCAGTATTCATCATGTATTACGATGCAAACAATTTATATGGTGATGCACAGAGTAGGTTTTTGCCTTATGGAGGCTTTGAATGGGTGGAACAGCCGGAAGAGATTCAAGTTCAAGAGATCCCTGACGATTCCGACTTTGGATACATATTAGAAGTGGATCTGGAATATCCGGAACATCTTCATCCGCTTCACAACGACCTCCCGTTCCTTGCAGAAACAATAGTGCCTCCTAACAGCGAGGGAAATATTAAAAAATTGATTCCCCATCTTGGTAGGCGGGAGAGATACGTGGTTCACTACATTGCTCTTAAACAGGCCCTCGATTATGGGCTGCAGCTGGTGCGGGTTCGTAGAGCCCTTCGATTTAAGCAATCACCATGGCTTCTTCCTTACATCAAATTAAACACGGATATGAGGACTCGTGCAACCAACGATTTTGAGAAGAATCAGTACAAATTGTATAATAATGCGAACTTTGGGAAGACTATGGAGAATGTACGTAAAAGGATGAACTTTGAGCTTGTCACTAATGATAGCAGATTAATGAAATTAATGAAAATTTGGTTGGTGTTAAGATGGCTAAAACGAGGATATTCTTTAACAAAGTTCCGTACGTCGGGTTTTCTATTTTGGAGATCTCGAAGGATATAATTTTCAAATTTCATACTCCATTATGCTGCAAAAGTATGGACCAGAACGGCTTCGTTTAATATATACGGATACGGACTCCCTATTGTACCGTATCAGCACAGATGACATTTTTAAGGATATGCTGGAAAGGAAGATCATTTTGACACGTCAGGATATCATCCAAGCCATCCGAATTTCTCTATTAAAAATAAAAAGGTATTGGGGAAATTTAAGGATGAAGTGGATGGACGCATAATTACCGAAGTTGTTGCACTGCGTCCGAAGATGTATGCTATTGATGTGGATGGGGATATAAAGAAGCGTGCAAAGATCTACGCTTAAGAAAATTGGATTTGCTGATTATAAATCTGTCCTATTTAACGATGTCTCGATGTTAAGCATAATGAAATCGATTCGGTCGGCAGGGCATAAAGTCTACTCCACTTTAATGCACAGACGAAGCCTTTCAGCCTCCGACAATAAACGGTTCATCCTGCCAGATGGGATAAACACGTTAGCCTATGGACACCGGGATATTTTGGTGCAGGATATTGATGTGGATTAACGTTTGCATATACATATTAGACCAAAAAATTAATTTTATGTTTTTTATGATACATTGTAAATATTTTGGTATTAATTAATCAAACAATGTATTATACCATAAAAAATGTCAATGTAACAAATTGATAATAAAAAAATTTTAAAAAAATATATAAATGAGTTTTACTAATTAATCAAACAATGTATTATACCATAAAAAATGTCAATGTAACAAATTAATAATATAAAAATTTAAAACAAAAAATATACATGAGTTTTTATTCTACCTCCTCAAAAATTTTTATTAGCTAGTACGCATTTTTTAATAAGCATAATGTTAAAAAACCCAGTATCATAATGGTTTGGTGTGACTGAACAGTATATGTTGATAACACCGAGGACACACACAGCAGTTGCGCTATATCTTCTGACCGACTTATATGTCTAGAGTGAGTCATACACAGTACAACAGCGGTTGCGCAATATCCCGTCTTCTGACCGACTGAAATTCAATCAATAAATAAATTTCAATTATATTAAAAATAATGCTAAGTTATCGCATTAGATTGACCTCAAGGTCGAAGATAGGATGATAGCGAGCTGCTCTGCGATTGTAAAACATTGTAATTAGTAATTAAAACCTTCTTATGTTGCGTCATTTTCTCTTTCTCTTAACTTCCTCTCTCTCTTCCGGTGAAAAATACGTGCTATAATTAATAGGTGTAAGCAGTAATAAATAAAAATAATAATAAAAACTTTTTTTATGAAAATTTTAAACAAACTACTACAACTAAACAACTAACTTCGCACAACGCACGCACGCACGGGGACACTATACGATAAATTTATAGGCGAGATCTTTTTCTACATAAGAACAAGTAGCAGCGGTGGTGTACTGGTTTAGATAACCGGCTGTGAGTGTTGGGTTTGCTGGTTCGATTCAAGGTCATGTAGAATTATTTTTTTTCCCTTGAATTTTATTTAGGTCTGGCCTGGGGGAGGGGGTGGGGGCATCGATTTGGATGATATTTAATCTGATGACGTCATCTTTGAATTAAGCTCATTGATTTGGATGATGGCAGTGGCGTTCTTGCAACCCCCAAAAAAGACTTGGCTCCGTAGCCCTTGCGCCAGAACCGGCTTTTCTACCCTACTTATAAAATAATAAATATAATTAATTTTTTCCCAAACCAAATTGTTAGTAAGTAAATATTAAATAGTAAGAAACAAACTAAATAATTAAAAAGCCTCTTTATTACAAAGATTATTATAAAAATAAAATCATTATTCAATTTTTGTATTGATCAAATTCTTCAATAATTTCATTAAATTTCAAGTGCAAACGAATATCGACCAGTTATCACTGATTGGATATTATCATTCAGCACTGCATTAAATACCAATGCCATTTTTTTTTGTTATCTAAAGCATTAATTGAATAATTCCTTTTTTTAACTGCAATCCATGTCGAAACATAAGTGTATTACATTTATACAATGTTATATGATTTATTATTATTTAAAATTTAATAAAATTCAGTTTTTTTCTTGGGAGTATTGCAGTAGTGTAGTGTATATGAACCAGCCGCCACTGTTCTGTTTATTATACTGTAGAGGTGCTATTTCCCAAATAATTAATGCATGGTCAGCTTACTAGTCCATATCAGATTTCCTCTTCTGCCATCATGTAGGCGTTTTTCTAACCATTAACTCTCAAAGGTTTTTATATGTTAAATTTCTTGTTAAAATGTTTGCAGGGTCGAGACTTTTGTTTTGTTTCGAATATTGATAATCTTGGCGCCACTGTTGATCTTAGTATATTCAATCTAATGGTGAACAACCCTTCTGGAACATCAGCAGAATTTCTTATGGAAGTCACTGATAAAACCAAGGCTGATGTTAAGGTACTGCTTATAATCATTAGTCAAATATTTTTCTCTGACTGAATGTAATAGTTAACCATAAGAAGTAATCTTGCCGATTTTTATAGGGTGGCACTCTTATTCATTATGAAGATAAACTAAGACTCCTGGAAATTGCGCAGGTACCCAAAGATCGAATAGATGATTTTAAATCAATCAAAACTTTTAAATTTTTTAATACAAACAATCTCTGGGCTAAACTTTCAGGTAAGAGTAATTGGGTTTTTGTAGTAATGAAAAAAAGGCCCTTATTTAAAGTTTAATAATTAATGAAGCAGAATGTTAGTTGTTCAATTCCATCGAAAATTTATACAACCGAGCCATTAACCTGTGCTCCGAGGCATTAACTTCATTCTGGATGACAGTATCAACAAAATACATAACATTCTGCTGCAAAATGATTAGCGGAATCACCTCAGCCTCAAAATATTCTTAAACTAAAAAACTACCTCTTAATCAAAGAACCCTTACGAAAGAGACTTAGACAACATGAACTGGATATAGCTAACAAAAAGAGACAGTACCGCCTCCATGGAACATACACTTACCCTCGGCCATTCCTTTGATTTCCTTAATTCTTCTGTCTTAACCACTTATTCCAACCACCGGAAACGGATTTTTGTGAATCTATCCACTTTAACCGTAATCCTAACTCCATTTACAAAAAGGTCATCACTTCCTCCTACAACAACATTTTCCCCTTCCTTAAAAAAGATCCCCCCAGTAAATCACAATCACTAACTATTTACACCTCACTCATTTTTTAATTAATTTATTTATAATTACTTATTGATTTGTTTTTCTCTTCTACTTCTCCTCATATTTCCCAACTTTTTAAATTTTCTCTTTTCTGTCTTTCAATATTTCTTTGCAAGCATACCTTACCCCATAACCATACAATAACCCCCTTCTAGCATTTAATTCTACCTCTCCTTCACAGATATCGTCTTCCCTTCATTTTCAATTTTTAATGTTTATTTTATACTTTTGGTGTTCTGTTTTTTATTTTTTCATTTGTGTTAGTAATATTTCGTTTATTCTCCTACTCTATAATGCTTCTGTCTCACTACTTATTTGTAATGTTTCTGTTTTCTTCTTTGTTGTTTTTTCATGAGTTCCTGAGGAAGGACACCAAAGGTGTCCGAAACGGCGATAGAATAAACTTTGAAAGGTAATTTTTTTTTGTCCCAGCCAACTAACATTTTGCTTGTTTTATTAACAACGGCCAAATGTAACTGTTGTTTATTTTATTAATTTACGATTACTTATACCTTATGGATCCACACTTATAGTTATTTGAAAATTTGTGCTTCAGCTATCAAGAGAGTTATTAGTGAAGGATCATTAAATATGGAAATCATTGTTAATCATAAAACTTTGTCGAACAATATAAACATAATACAGTTAGAAACCGCAGTGGGAGCTGCAATGAAATGTTTCGAAGGATGTTTGGGTCAGTATTCAAAATATTTTCTTACAGCATTGTATAAATTTTTTAAAGCAAATATTTCATCTTTCTTAGGTTGTGCCAATACTAGATCAACGACTCTTATTGACTCATATCAACATTGTTCACTTATTGTTCGAATTTTCGCTTTGTTCGTTGTGTACTAAAAGGAAACTATTCGTTCGTTTGCATAGGATTTGCTTAGAATATGGGGAGAGAAGTGTACACCCCAGAATCCCTTAGTCAGTATTCCAGGATGTTTAATATAAATAAAATAAAGATCATATTAATAGTACTATACTAAATTTCAAGAAAATTGTTGTAACAGTTTTCGAGAAAAGTGAAACAGTTGAATAAAACAATTCAGAATATCTCGGTTGACAGATTTCGTCAAAAACTTTTGCCTATTTCCCTAGTGATTCCTAGATTGAATTCAAGAAGTGTGAGCTTTCTGTGATTTTCTTCCTTTTTATCAACTGTTTTAAAAAGAAAAATAACAAATATCAATTTATAATTCTACTTATTTTCTTACTGTCTTATAAAGTTTCACGTTGTATAATTATTAATTTTATCAAAATAGATGATATTTGATTTTTATGGTTACTTCAAAAAATGGTAGTATATGAGCAAAATAGCAACCCCAACTAAACTTACACATTGAATATGTGGCTGGGTCAGCAATGCTGGATAACATTTGATTTTATCCGTCTTAGCATTTATTGCTTCATTGTTTCGGTTCAGACCGGTTTCGGATTTTCATCAGATAAGGTTTCAAAGGTCGTCAGAGTAAGGTTTACAATCAATTCGTTTAGAGAGATGACTTCAACTATATGATTATAACACAAACCACACTGTTTAACTTTATGGGGGAGGTCATAAAGTTATAGAAATATGTGTATACCGAATATTACAGCAGAATAAATATGTATGCACAGTTAATTTACTGTACCATTCTTAAAAACCGTTTCTTCTGTGTCTAACTCCCAACTTGGAGTTTCAGAGGCATTTATTTCGAGATATAGCCTTCCCTATGATTAATGAGTCCAATTTATCTTTCCTCTGGCTCGGGAGTACATATTTGGGATTTCTTTATTCCTAGTTACCCATTCTGTGGGTCAATCACACCACCACCATCTGTGGACTCGTCTAGCAGCTGAGATATTCTCTGGAAATTGAGTTTTCACTGGAACTATAATTTCTATGATCCCCTGTCAGGGATTGGGATGCATAGTAAACATAGAGGGATTGAGGTACATTGTAGAATGTACGAGAACAGCGTTAGAGTAGTCCATTTCGTGATGGCGAGAGGATTGCGGATAGGCACTGTTTAAAGCACAAGCACAAACACATGCACTTATTTGAGCAGTTCATGATGCATTCTGGATGTTAAACGCGGAATCATGTAGATCAAATATTGATAAATATAAGGCTAGAGATATAGATATAAATCTCATATACAGATTAAACGCAGATACAGGAAACAGGAATTGATTGGAACGCAGTCGCTATTTAGTGCATGTAAAGTGCAAAGAGTGAATAGGGCAATTTGAGAACAGAAGATACAGAAAAACTAAAAGTGTGACGGGTAGACAAGTTAAAGGAAGTAGAGACAAAAATCAGTTTATACAAAATCTAGAAGGAAGAATTAGTAAATATAACGCAGAACGGCCGATCAAGAGGTTATTTAAAGTGGGAAAAAATAAAAAGTACATTAAAGTCTGCAGAAGTAATTTCTGTTCAAAGGAAACGAACATGGATTGTATGATGAAAAAATGAGAGGCTTTGCAAGAAATTGCTTCAGCAAAAAAGTAGGTTTTTTTTTTTATTTTGAATACAAAGAAAAAAGGAAAAAGGTGAAAATAGTTTGCAGAAAGAAGAAAAGAGATTGAGAAAAAGGGAAAATAGAGATTCAGGAACAGTTTGAGATGTTACAGACGAGGAGTTACTATAGTAAAAGAGATGTAAGGGAAGGGAATAGCTAAGTAGTTTGCGTACTGGACTCCCACGCAGAGGACCCGGGTTCGAGTCCAGCTGGTGGCCTAGCTACCCTTAGATTTTTTCTTCCTAGGAGCCTCTACAGCTCACTGTCTGGTGATGGACAGTGTTGTCTGCAACGAGAGAACGGTGTCCGGAGGCCGGCAGTGCACTGAGAAGGCTCCGGGCGCCAATGACAATAGATGTTGATGCGCCTTAAATTAAAAAAAAAAAAAGAAAAAAAAAAAAGAGATGTAAACTATGCGTTGCTTTCTGCATAGAAAAGATGAACCTATCGGGAAATAAACATTTAACACAATAATTTAAGGAGCATAATCTCAAATGAAGTAGTAAAAGAGACAGAGCAGACAGTAGCAAACTTAAAATAACGTACTGAAGAGGTCGAGAGGAGATAGAAGAAATAGTAATGGTGCTTTATCCGTTTTGAAGGGAGACCAGCGGTTCTTTGTCCAATTTTTAAGAAGGGCGACGGGATCATTTGTGAAAATTATCGAGGCAAAACTCCTTGAATGCGGGTTTTCCAATTGTTCTCAAATGTTTTTAATAACAGGCTGGTAACAAGGGCAGAAAAGACGCTGGAGTAT